>CAJQUN010002660.1:0-24043 GCA_907163345.1 Haberlea rhodopensis | reverse complement strand
GTGACCAAAATCAGATCTCGGGTGACTTGAATGACTAATGTTAACCGCTAGCTGTGATCTTTGAAGCGAACTTTGGTGGACAATCCTATGGAATGGTTCGTCGATTCCGTTGGCAAGTGTTCGGACAAAGTCATGTTCTCCACGTACACTCCAATAAGTGGTCACCAACTCTACATGAAAACTCCACAACATCTCCGGTAGTTGGACTAGGGAATGTGGTTCTAAAGATCACTTCGGGAAAGGAATTGACCCTGATATATGTCCTACATGTTCCCGACATCCGAAAGAACCTGGTATGCGGATCGGCTCTAGTCAAGGCTTTTTTAGACTATTTTAGAATCTGGAAAACTTGTACTCTCCAAAATGGAGTTTTTGTTGGAAAGGTCTATATGGAGAAAAAAGCCTTTTCAAAATGAATGTAATGACAGTTATACGTCGTCAATTTGAAAGTAATAAAGTGAATGATTCTACTTATTTGATTGAGTAATGTAATTTATGGCATGATCAATTGGTCATGTGATTATGGTTCACTTAACAAATTAATGAAGTTAAACTTATTGCCTCAAATGAATGTTAACTTGAAACATGAGACTTGTGTCGAGGCCAGTTAACGAAACTGCCATTTCATTCAATTGAAAGAACTACGACACCTCTTGAATTAATTCATACGGATTTTGTAATCTAAAGTTTGTGGAAACTAGAGATGGGAAAAAATACTCATTACCTTCATTGATGATTGTACGAGAAATTGTTACGTCTATTTGCTAAGAAGCAAAGACGATGCATTGGTAGTGTTTAATCACTACAATATGAAGTTGAAAAATCAACATAGCAAAAATATAAAGAATGTTCGAAGCGATAGAGGTGGAGAATATGGAGCATCATTGAAGAATTTTGCACTGAGTATGTCATTATTCACCAAACCACTGCTCACTATTCACCATAACCGAATGGTATTGTCGAACGCAAGAATCGTACTCTAAAAGAGATGATGAATGCTATGTTGATAAGTTCTGGATTACCCCAAAACTTGTGTGGGGAAGCAATCCTGTCGGACAGCTTCATCTTAAACAAAATACCACACAAAAGTAAGGATGAAACTTCTTATGAGTTATGGAAAGATCACAAGCCTTCCTACAAATACTTGAAATTGTGGGGGTGCTTGGCTAGGTAGAAGTACAAAAGCCAAAACAAGTAAAAATAGGTCCAAAAATAATAGATTGCATTTTCATTGGATATGCACGTAATAGTAGTGCATATCGATTCCTGGTTCACAAATCGGTAATAGATGATGTGCACAAGAGTACAACCCTTGAGTCAAGGAATGTGGTATTCTTTGAAGATAGGTTTCCTTGTAAAGAAAACAAGGAAACAAGCCGTAAGGAAAGGTTGAATGAAGACGCTAACCGTGACTCTATTGAGGAAGTAGAGCCACAACGTAGCAAGAGAACCAAAGTGGCTAAGACTTATGGTCCTGACTTTATAGCATATGTGTTAGAAAATGAACCAAGATCGCTTAGCGATGCCTTTTTGGCCCCGAGGCTCCTATGTGGAAAGAAGCCATCAATGGTGAGATAGAATCCATAATGAAAAACCACACGTGGGAATTGATAGACCTTCCAACCGGAAGTAAACCATTGGAATGCAAATGGATTCTTAAAAGGAAATATAAGTCTGATGGTTCAATTGATAAATACAAGGTGAGACTCGTGGCGAAAGGATATAGACAAAAGGAAGGTATTGATTACTTTGACACATATTTGACAGTCACGAGAATTACATCTATTAGAGTGATCATTGTATCGCTGCTCTAAACAATTTAAATATACATCAAATGGATGTAAAAATGGCATTCCTCGATGGAGAACTGATGGAAGAAATTTATATGGAACAACCCGAGGGGTTGTGGTTCCCGGACAAGAGAACAAGGTGTAGACTCGTTAAGTCATTATATGGGCTTAAGCAAGCGCCGAAACAATGGCATGAAAATTTGACAAAACATAGTTGTCAATGGTTCAAAAACTAACAAGAGTGACAAATGTGTATATATGAAAAATACGCCTAAAGCATATGTAATAGTATGCTTGTACGTTGATATATCTTCATAGTGGGAAGCACTAGAAAAATCATCAACGCGACAAAAAAAATGTTAATAAAACATTTTGAAATGAAAGATATGGGTGAAGCCGTGAAGCTGATGTGATACTTGGAATTAAAATCTCCAAGATATCCGAATGACGAGTGTTGTCACAGTCTCATTATGTTGAGAAAATATTCGAGAAATTTTTCGTGAATGACACGTCGTCTGTAAAGACACCTTATAACCCAATCTACATTTGGTTAAAAACAAAGGAGACCATGTCATGCAATTAGAATACTCAAGGATAATTGGCAGTCTCATATATCTCATGAACTGTGCACGTCTTGATATTGCATATGCGGTTGGCAAACTAAATAGATTCATGAACAATCCAAACAATGATCATTGGAAGGCATTGACGATGGTACTTAAATATTTAAGATGCACCCTAAACTATGGATTGCACTATACAATATCATGCTGTATTGGAAGGATACAATGATGCAAATTGTATCGGACATGCAAGACTCCAAGTCGATAAGTGGTTATATGTTACCATTGGAAGGGTTGCAGTGTCGTGGAATATACCAAGCAAACTTGTGTACTAGATCCACTATGGAATATTCATAGCTTTGGATAAGGCGGAGAAGAAGCCGAATGACTTAGAAGTTTCTTGGAAGAAATTCCTTGTTGGGAAAACATGTGCCTGCAATTAAAATACATTGTGCTAGCCAATATGCTATAGGAAGTGCACATAGTAGCATGTATAATGGTAAGTCTAGACATATACGTCGTAGACACAATACTATTAAACAGTTGATCTCAAATGGGATTATGTCCATTGACCACGTGAAGTCAAAGGAAACTATCGTGGATCCGCTCACTAAAGGTTTGCCTAGAGATCAAGTATATAGTTTATCGAGGAGATGAGATTAAAACCCTATAATCAAAATCTTGCAGTGGTACCCAACCTATGTGACTGGAGATCCCAAGATCTAGGTTCAAAAGGGACATCCAAACTACGAGATTGTAAAACACCTTGGAGAATTAATCTCCAACCCATTCCTATGATAAGGGGCTTAGCCTGTAAAAATGGTATGAGGATAGGCAAAAGACCTTTATGGTTCCTAAGACATATTAGAATATGTTGGAGTATAGCGGTACTCTTTTAGGATGTCACATACGTAAGTGCGAAGTGTGGCCGCTTCAAAGATGGAAACACTTATGAAACCAAGCGTGGTCCATGGCATAACAGACACAACCATAAAAACCGATACGAAGGTTAGCGTTGTTATGTCATGGTTCAGTTGTCTTGGTGTGGGGGTCTCTTTACTTAATCCATTATGTATCATATTAACATACATAGTGAGTCTGAATTAAGTAATAACATGCACTGATTAGAGTATTACTAGTTAAGTAGTTGTTACAGATGTACCAAATCCTGAGTACAAAAACCAACTAAATTTGTTTTCTACATATACATGACATGTAAAATTAACAACCTAAGCCAGTACAACTCCTATGCAGTGGTTCACCTCGCAGCGCGAAATAAGACTCACGATTCCCACGTCTATGCAATCCTACAGAAACATTCACAAAACGTGAGTATAGATAAACAACTATCTCAGTGCAATATCAAAACACATATCAATATCAATGATAAAGCACAATAAATCATCTAATGTGAATGTTTTGTATCATGCATCCACTAATGCACCATGTCATGACATGTCTCAACAAATACCCTATTATCACGAGACTAAAATGATATGCCTATTCAGCTCAATATGTCAGTGGAACCACTTCACATCTTCATATTAGCAGCATATATATAGTACCGTCCTCAATGATAATAGCCAGAGCATATACCCAAAACCGGCGTATATCTCTATATAGCATAACCGAGCATATACCCAAACCAGCGTATATCTCTCTGTCACATAACCGAGCATATATCCAAACCAGGCCTATATCTCTATGTAACATAACCAAGCATATACCCAATACCAGGCGTATATCCCAATGCATAACCGAGCATATACCCAAACCAGACGTATATCTCTAACACATGATATCCATGAATGTACAGGCATATGATACTACCAATCATATGATAATAAGACAACACAATTCATATGATATCAATTTCCTAACATCATCACACATATCTATACTCCGTACGTCACACGTACCGTGTACTGTACGCGACACAAACGAGATAAATTAGGCGTCACTGGCTAAGTGCCTCGTTGTCCTGTCCCCTGAATGATGCTACAACAATGCCAACAATATATCATGTTATCATAGGCATAAAATCAAATTCTACAACAAAATATAACATTTTTCAACTTTTCTCAATCACCGATCGATCGCTACCAACACCATCGATCGCCATAACATTCTGTCCCCTCGCGATCGATCGCCATTTCTCGCGATCGATCGCCAAAGTGTTCTGTTTGCTCGCGATCGATCGCCACATTTTCACCGATCGATCGCTACATGTATAAACCGCCTTAAAATTTACTCTGTCTCGGCGATCGATCGCCACAAAGCTCGCGATCGATCGCCGATGTCCAGAAAGTTTAGAACATGGCGATTTTCAAGCTTATCTCCATGGTTTTTCTCCTATAACTCAAATTGAACCATTTCAAACATGTTTCTTGCAATCCCTAGGAACATATGAACATGTTTCTAACATCATAGATTCCAAATAAGAGTATAGAAACATGATACAAATTCTTCACATGAACATTGGATACTTTACTTCACATATGCAACACCAATGACATAATTCAAGTGTAAAGCTATGAATTCTTACCAAGATGTGAAGAAATCACTTCACCTAACTTCCTAGCTCAAATCACAAGTGAAAAACCAAGCTTCAACTAATAAAATCTCTAAGGGTTTGGAGAGGAGCTTTGTAGAGATTTTGAGGTGAAAGTGGTGTATTGTGATTCCATTCCACCTCCCTAATCCACTTGATATAGATCTTAGTTCCCTAATTCACTTGCTATCATGTCATTTAGAGGTAATTACATGTTAAGTAACATGTACATGAAATGAACTCCAAATTCAAATGTAATTCCAATTGCAAGTAAATTCACATGCAAAATCAAATGCCTACTAGTTCATGACTTGATATGTTTAAATCATTATACACCATTTCATTCCTAACCCTTGCCATATATCATTTCATACATGTATTATTTCATTCTGGTTCCACCCGAACCCCCAATATCATACTGCTACTTGATATAATTACACCATAATCATATCACACGTGTATACAACAAATCGAGGCATTACACTTGGTTTAATCAACGACTAAATAGTTCAAGACTAAAGTTCACTATTAAGTCAAGAAAATCCAATTGAATTCTACTACGGAAGGTTCAAAGCCGCAAGCTACCTCTCCAGATGCTATAACAATTCGTTAAAAGTGCTCCAACTTCATACATACATTAATTTAATTCATGTGGGGGATTTTTGGAAATTCGTGTGAATTATATTAAAACGTAACAAAAGCAAATCGAGTTTCAGATTTTCTGAGTGCCTTGATCGAGCGATCGGCATGTGTCACTTGATCGATCGAGATAGTGCAAAACTGAAAAACTTTTTCCTACTATGGGCGATCGATCACGCCTCAGTGAGCGATCGATCGCCTAAGATAGAAATTTTAAAGAATAAGGCGCGATCGATCGCGCCCTGCACATGGTGCAAACATTCACGTATGGTTGGGTTTTTTCCTGATTAGACATCTCTAGTTGGTGTCTTTTGATGACATTACATGGTCTAATATAAAAGGAACAACCCCTGAACAAATTAGAATCAGATTTTTCGAAAGTAAAACACAAGATTGAAGCAAAATTCTTCCAAAATTTCTGCATAATCATCTTGTTCATCCTTCATTTTAGTTGAGCACTTTTAAACCTTTGTGATTTAAAGGATTTGTGAATTGAAGTTCTTCTTTCACAATCGTAAGTCGTTTGTATCTTAGGAGACAAATTGCAATTGAAACCGTTAGCACCAAGGCGGAGCAATATTTCCTTAAGGATGTAGATTACAAATCTCGCCTCGACGCTCTTCATAATAATCAATTTCATTTCTCGCTTCCCTTTCATATACATTCCCGAAAATTTTGTAAAACATTTGGCAGTCAAGAAATCGATGGCTTTTTGATGGCCAGATTTTAAATGCTCATGGTATTCTGGAATGTGCTTAACTAGTCAACCATCGGCTCATCCTTGTCCACATTTCAGTCCACGTACTTACTTCTTGGTCTGCTCCTCCAAATGGTACAATCAAAATTAATGTTGATGCATCTGTTGTTGGTGGACATACTTTTTTGGTGTCGGTGTCGTTAAAAGAGATGCTTGTGGGGTGGTTTTATTTGCATTTTCATCTATTTTTCATGGTCAATTCTCTCCTCACATTGCTGAATCCTTAGCTGTGCTTGACGGCTGCAAAAACGACATCTAGATTTAATTTTGAGAACTATATTGTGGAGACTGGTGCTTTATCCGTGCTAATGTGATAATTAAACCAGCTTTGCGTTCTCCTGAAGCAGCGGTTATTGATGGTATTAGACAACAATGCTCTTCGCATAACAGGATCATGTTTCAATATTGCCCTCGTTCGGCTAACAATGTCGCTCACTCTCTTACTAAATATGCTATCTCCGACGCTTGTAACAAATAATTTGACGATTATCTTCTGTAATGTATTCGTTCCGCCTTGAACGTCGATTGTTAACCTGTATCACAACAAGAGAACAAATCACAGTATACATTCTTCCATTTATATAAATCAAAGATCGAACAAGTGTAAGGGAATTGGGCTCAGGTCGAGCAGGGTTCCTTTCAACGTCGTCACCGGGGAACCAATGTATCGTAGCCTAAGGTGGGAGACACACACACTGCCCGAACCCCACCCGAACACTCAGTAGGCGTTGGACGGAAAAACAGCAAGGGAATTGCACACAGGGGTTACACCGAGGAAGGAGATAAGGGCAACACAGAGCACTAAACAGCCAAGCACAGTTAGCACAACCACGGCTAACAGCAGGGCAAGAGCTCAGCCACAGATCCGAACACACCACAACAGGGACGCGAAAGACGGAAATCAAATACACAAAGGATTATCGGTATATCAGACTTACCTCATCATGGAACAAAACCATGATATATAGCAACGAGGAAGACGCAATGAAGGAGAGCAAGTCCCAAGGAACGCCGAGCAAGCCGAGGAGACGCAAAGAAGAAGCAGAAAGGTAGAAAGTGAAGAGCCAACCTGGGAATGAAAAAGGGCTCAGGAAACATAACAAAAGAAAAAGAAGGCCAAGGCCCAAAAAGGTAATGTGCCAAACCCAACATCTTCCTTATTTCCTTAACAAATATGTAATCTGGACCTTTAATGTAGTATTGTTTGTTGTTGTTTCAAAATCAAATATATATATATATATATATATATATATATATAATTTCAGTTAGATTGTGTATAAAACATTTTAATGAAAATATTTAATATTATTAAACATGAAAAATCGTGAACAAACCTAAATAGAGAGAGATTTGCAAAGGTGATTTAGTTAGTTAATTAATTGGTGTGTCTCAGTTGAACCCAATTAAACGCGCACAGCGGAATAAAATCGATAGCAAGGAAACCGGGATATCATCTTTGGTTTCATCGCCATTGCCACCAATTCGCATCTGTATCTCCGTCCCAACTTTCCCTTTATTATACAAGCACTCTCTCATCTGTACCACCGTCCATTTCTTTCTCGTTCTTTCCATTTTCTTTTCCTTTCTTTCCTTTCTTTCACGCTTTCACACAAACACGTACTTTGCATTTCATTCAGGAGTCATGGCCGTCATGTTCCAATCCGTTGGAATGGCACCAGCCTCGGTTACCTTCCCAGATCTCTCAAATAAATTATCTATTCATTCTGTTCCAGGTGTTGTACTCTTGACTTTGTTTTTATATATATTGAATCATGCTTGCTGAGTAACCAAGAATTTGTTGAAAAGATTATATTTTGATGGCAACTATTACGGGAAATTTAGTGCTATTCAGCTTGTTTGATTTAGCGGCTTCGTACTTTCTTTTGAGTCCTTCATTAAAAGTTTATTTTGGGTCTCGCGTGATTTATTGTAACTGAATTTCATGTTTTTATACCTGCTGCTTTATTTTTCAGTATCTGCGTTATATTAAAGGAGCCCAATTTTTTATTGGTTTTACTAGATACCAGATCTGATGCAAGCTCAGTGTCGGGTTGGATTCGAGGATCCCGCAAGGCAGGAAAAATCACTGCAAAAGCAGTTGCGGTCGGTGTGCTGTTGCACCATCTTATAATAATATTCTGTGGCTGTTGCTTACCGAAATTTGTCATCAACTATGTTTATCGTTTTTGGGTTTCAGGCACAGGCGGAAAATGCTGTGTCGGCAGCTTCAAAAACTGGGTAAATTTCTGAATTTTAAACTTTGATTCTCAGTTCTTTTTTGGGTTTATGCTTGTTTTCTGGCTGTAGGAAGTATACCCTCATTGATTTGCTGATGAGGTTTTAAGAATATGATGCTATATATTCGATTATAAACTAGTCAGGTTTTTTTTCCCAATAATTGTACTGATTAGGTGGTTGAGAAAACAGTGGCCGTATTTTTGCATAGAACAAAGGCCATCTGTTTTTTTATTGCTTATTAGAGATAGGACTGGCCTTTTGGTGAATTATATCTGCATAAAGAACACTTGGCCTTTCTGGCAACGATGTCAATTGTAACTAGTTGTGACTTTTGAAGTAGCTTGGAACCTTTGTTCAAGTATAGTGGTCTCTGCATCATATCTGGGCTGCTTTTTAAAGAACTTTACATTGTGGGTTAAATTATAGTTTTTATGAAAGTTACGTTGAATTTAAGGTAACCATCTCCACTCTATGTGGCGAAGATGAAAGCTAAAACATTGAAATCCAACCACACAGCAGTCTACTTGATGCATGTATGTGTTGTTTGCGACTGGTTCCAGCCTTGATAACAACGTGAACCATCATGATTATAATGCATGATACTGGAAAACACGGCATACTAAAAATTTTACTATAAAATGATCAAATATGTTTCAAGGTAGGTTAGAGTCTTCATTGTCGCGAGAAAATACTAACTTACCTGGAATCGAAAGCAGGATTTGGACTTTGAGATTGCATGGCTTTTTGGGACATCAGTTTTTTTACTTGAGTAAAGAACCATGAAAACCATAAGTGCTCGCTAGGTATTTGGAAATATGTTAAGCTTAAACCATGGAGTTTTGATGTTTAAGAATCACTGCAGTGGGAAGATAAAAGGTTAAAGGTTGATGGTCCAGTGGAATTGGGGTGTGGCAATAATCATATGCATCTTTACCCACCAGCATTAAAATCGTGATGACTTCTTCACCCTTTTTTTCATCAATCTTTGATGTACAACTCCTTGAAAATACTAATTTGTGCATGACTAATGCATATGGAGTGCTCTCTTTCTCGTGTTGTCATATAACATGTGGGCACCTCTAAGAATCTACATTTATAATTCCAGAAAAGACCATCTATACAGAAGTTAACTCTGTCACCTTTAGATCCTCTGTAATTATACACAATACTTGGCTTAAGTGGGTTACTTAAGATAATCATGTGTAAATGCTCTAAATGCCATATTTGGCTGATGGTGTGTTCTTCCCAGTAGACCTGACACGGTTCTCTTTGAACCATTATTTAGAACTCTCTTTCAAAGACTGAAACCGATTTTCGGTTCCAAAATAGAAACTGCAACTTAAGAGTTACAGATAGGTTCCAGTTTCTAGAAATAAAAAACTGGAAAGGGAACAATATAGAATCATAAACTGAGGCATAAATTAATCTTAAATTTAAGTTTTTGTAGCATATATGGACAATTTGATTGTATAATAACTACATAATCTATATAGATTAAATTTAACATCTATTTTATTTATTTAATAAAATTAAATAATCATATATTTTTTTAATGTAATTGTTAAATGATTAATCTTAATTAGTTTGATCATTCCACAAGTTTTATAGTTATTTTTCCTGATTGTTAAATTGAATGTATAAATTTTAGTTCAAATAAGCCCAAACTGTAACCAAATCGAAATTGAAACTGTTAGAAACTGGAACCAAAATTGTTTCACCCTTCATTGGAATCAAAACATTTCGACTTTAGAATCGTGATCGGGCCTAGTCCAATTTGAGAACATGATTATGAGTATCTTCGAACATGATCTGAAACCTACTCCTTTTGGCATGGTATGATAACCAATGTATTTTTGTGGTAGTTTAGTTAAATCATTTATTTATTTCGGAAAGAGATTCACCATCTTTCATTCTTTTCTTCTGACCCATAGAACATGATTGGTTGGACAACTAGTTTTTGCATAGATATATATGGAGAACTGCCTGGTTTTATTCTCTCCATCCCTTTTAATTTGACCTGAACGGTTGAGCTATTTTTATGATAGATGGGGAGTTGATAGTTAAAACACAGATATCATTCTAGGAAGGCCGTTTTAAAATCTTAAAATTTTGTTTTATGAATATCCCTGGAACAGGCGCAAACTTGGAGAAAGAGAACATATGCAACACATCATTATCAAGTCTCTATCTCCATTATTAAAGTTTGTAAAGAAAATTAGAAAGTCATTCAAAGAACTTACGGATGATTGAAATTTAACAAATTTATTGACGGCGAGTGAAACAATGGAAAATTGAAATTATTTCACGAGAGTTCTAGACATGGTTTAAGGTTGTTTTGGTTTGTTATTTTGGATCGTCATCTCATCTATGAGTTTCGATAATGACTTATTTTAGAATTAGAAAAGACATATTTGCTTGGGAAATGAATGCTATTAAAATTCAGAAGTAAAGGCTCACTTTATTACTAGGAATAAACTTAGTCAAGCCTGTAGGTATGCTCTCTAATATTTCTTTCATGAAAAAAGAAACTCGGAGCTTTCTTCGAGGATGCACTGTAGCTGAATTTGCATTTGAACTTAATTCTCCCTGGAAAGGAGAGGAACTGTCTTGGCCTGGCTTGAAGGTAGTAGTGATGTGGTTGGGATGTTTAACTAATCTGTATTTCATATTTTCCGTTGGAATTCTTGATATACGATGGCCATATGATATTTTTGATGCCAAATATCAAAGCATTGTGCTTGTAATAACATAATGCCATGTAAATTTGGCATGTCATCTATGTTTCAATACTAATATTTCTTTGATCCAATATTTTACGTGTTCAGGCATGAACTTCTGCTGTTTGAAGCTCTTAGAGAAGGACTGATGGAAGAAATGGAAAGAGATCCTCGAGTTTGTGTCATGGGTGAAGACGTGGGCCATTATGGAGGTTCCTATAAAGTCACCAAGGACCTTGCTAAGAAATTTGGAGATCTGAGGGTTCTCGATACACCAATAGCTGAGAATTCTTTCACAGGCATGGCTGTTGGAGCAGCCATGACAGGCCTGAGACCAGTTGTTGAAGGCATGAACATGGGATTTCTTCTGTTGGCCTTCAACCAAATATCAGACAACTGTGGCATGCTACACTATACCTCAGGTGGGCAATTCACAATTCCAACTGTGATTCGTGGACCAGGAGGTGTTGGGCGCCAACTCGGGGCAGAGCATTCTCAGAGGCTTGAGTCCTATTTCCAGTCAATTCCTGGAATACAGATGGTTGCCTGTTCGACCCCATACAACGCCAAAGGTCTTATGAAAGCAGCCATTCGTAGTGAGAACCCTGTGGTCCTGTTCGAACATGTGCTTCTTTACAATCTAAAGGAGAGAATTCCCGATGAAGAATACGTACTTTCACTGGAAGAGGCTGAAATGGTGAGGCCTGGCGAGCACGTTACGATCTTAACATACTCTCGGATGAGATACCATGTGATGCAAGCAGCGAAAACTCTTGTCAACAAAGGGTATGATCCTGAGGTGATTGACATAAGGTCCTTGAAACCCTTTGATCTCTACACCATCGGGAACTCTGTGAAGAAAACCCATCGAGTGCTTATAGTTGAGGAATGCATGAGAACAGGTGGTATCGGGGCCAGCCTTACTGCAGCTATAAATGAGAATTTCCATGATTATTTGGATGCACCAATCGTTTGCCTTTCCTCACAGGATGTGCCCACACCTTATGCTGGCACTTTGGAGGAATGGACCGTGGTTCAACCGGCACAGATTGTAACTGCAGTTGAGCAGCTCTGCCAGTAGTTTTTCGCTGCAGTAGTAGTGAGTTCCAGTAAAGAATTAGTTTCAATTTTCACCATATTTTTTGCTATTGTTTCAGCTTTATTCACTTGCTATCAGAGTTGTCAAGTACTTGTTCCTTTCAACATTTCTTGGTGCTTAAATATACAAATTTTTCCAGCGCCGATATCAGATATTTGAACGTGGATAGCATCGTAGTATGATGGAATGACGTACATGTTTTATGGTTTCCTGGTATGGATTTAAGTTATTATAATTTTTCTGTCTCTGGATTTGTTTCTCTATTTACGACTGGCTTTAGGCTTCAGTAGCAGAAACTACCCAAGTTCTTATTTAGGGGCCTGCAATTCATCTCTTTTTTTTTGGACGCTAAAATTAAATTCACTAACAAAACATTATCAAAATGCTTTGAGTTTCTTGCATTCCAAATGCAATAAACCATTCCGCTTCAGCCAACATATGGGCTTTTCTCGAAGGTTTGGAATAATATTCTTATGCAAATGAGGGTCGACATAACAGCTGACTGTGCAGATTCAAGTGCAAGCTTAGGATTCAGCTCTCGTGGATATATGTGAAAATTGTAATGCATTAAGCTTCTTTAACTCAATAAACCAAGCCTTCGACAAAAGGAGAACAGCTTCGTCCCAGTAAAGGAATATACCAAAGACCAGAAAAAATATCCAAGAAAGATTCATGAGAAGCCCACATTCAAAAATTTAAATGGTCGACACAATTCATCTCATTTGTAGCCACTAGTGTTTTAGAATTAACCATGATTTTTCACTATTCATTTTAAATGTCATGAATCTTTTTGAAATAACATATTTACAAATGGTTTCGGCTTATATTATATTATTTTTAAAAAAAAAATCTTTTTTAATGACGATGGAACCCACATCGGCTACCATTGGTTGCGCACTGGGAAAACCACCGGGCTGACGCAGTAGCCTGCAAACCACACCAACTAGGTAAAACGCAACGCCCGGTGCAACAGACTAAAACTAAAAATTGTTGGCGGGGGAATCGAACTCACGACCTACAAAAAAATTTAAATAAAAAAATCAATGTAGTTTAATTTTTTAAAAGTTTAATCGTATATTATAATAAATATGATATTAAAAATAGGTTCTGGTTGATAGGCATTCCACGTTTAACATTTCCCATTACTAGTACAAACAAGCTTTGATCAATTCTTTTATTTATTTATTTTATCACACAATATCAATATAATATAATAGAAATTTGCTTACTTTTTAACATTTGCTTTGCTCAGTATCACGTGGGTGACTCAAGCAATGACGTCAAGCACATTTATGCAACTGATTAATACCAAGTCAAAGTGCCCAGAAACTTATTGCCAATATTTGGACTACCAGAAGGTGTAACTAGGATTTTAAAATCAACTAAGCAAAATAAATAAATTAAGGCATAATTTATATTTTAAAATTTTCTGCTATGCTAATACACACCTTTGCCCATATAGAAGTTCCGCCCCTTAATGTTACCATCCTTGAACAACTTAATAATGCTTAAAAGTGAGTTGAATATGCTCGATCTATAAGACCTGTTCTTAGGGACATATCGACCATATAAAATATTTTCATTTAAGATAGTTATCCTTCACAAAATGCTGTTAGCCAAATATTAATGTGAAAAGTGAAGGCAAGTAGACAGATAGATAAAAGATAACTATATTTAGTAAGTAAAATATATATTCCAAGTTTCAAAGAAAATCACACTGCTTGCCCTTTAAGAGGACTCTAGGGCCAACAGACACATACTTTTTTTATATAAATAAATAATATAAATGTATACTTGGTTTCTCAAATATGTTTACAGATAAAAGAAATCTCTAGACCTTTTTGAAATGGCGTAAGGACTCACAAGTCCCCATATCTAATGTTTGCTTATAGGGACGAAACCAAACAACACCCTTTGGGACAAATAGGTAGCAGATAGGTGTATTAAACAAGGGGGAGCCACGTTGGGGCAATAAACACACCTAAAAAAAAAAATTATTACCTTAATTTTTTTAAAAATTTTTTTTTTGCAATTTACCCTCCAAACTGTATTTCTATTATCCACTTTTTAAAATAATATAAAATTTATATACCAAAAAAGTATATAAATATTTTAAACTTTAATATAGTTATTTCGGTCTTCCTCAACAATTCATAGTCATACTCTCAACCATTTCAGTGGCCCACGTTACCAGTCTAGATAGGTAGCCCGTGTAAGAACCTAAAAGACACTACATACAATTTGAAATTCAAGAAAGGATAGTGTTAATGTCAAAGTACGAAGTGTTGCTTTCAAAGCAAATTTTTTAAAATTTCATGAATACCCTTAAAGCAATTTGCTTAGAGAGCGAAGCTTGTTTAGTTTAAAGTGATTCAAGCGATCCGTTTAAAATTGGTATCAGAGCCTAGGTTTATTCTGTAAATACTATAATAATATCTTGAATATTAATTTGTAACATATACAGAGGAGACGATTCAAGAAATTATGGACCCGAACGAATATTCGAAATGTCATTATACAGGTGTACTTCCAAAAATTGGAAGCGCTGAATCAGAAGCATATGGCAGAAGCTCAACGCTTCAACCATAAGTGGAAACTATTACAAAGAATATGATTATGCACACCTAGCATAAACCATTACAAGAAACTCGAAAGGATGGCTAAGAGGCTCCATCAAGTGAACCTCAAACTAGTTCGAGTTAGCCGAACTTCAGGAAGACGATCATCCTGAACATGAAGATGTGGTTACAACCAATAATGATCCAACAGAGTCTGGACCAGATGATTAGGATGGGAGAACCAACCTTTCGAGAAATCAAACCAGATTCTTCTAATATATCCCAAGTTCTTAGAGAAATCCAGAAGACAGTGCGCGTTATGACATCTACAATATCATGTCCCTGCACAGATCCATATGCCCGAAGAAGTAGTTCAAGAAGAAGCATGTCTTAGCATGTCTTCTTGGAGACCTAGAAAGTTCTAGGTCTTACAGAATGCCCGAAGTTACAGATCTGGGCAAAGATCAAGAACCACAAGGAGTAAACCTCGTCAACAGGTTCTAATCAAGCAAGTTATAGCAAAACACCAACGAAGAGAACTTTCAGACACACACATACTCGTGCAAATGAAAGTTTCAAAGATTGTAACTGCTGGACATGCGGAGCAACATGACATATCTCTACAAATTGTACAGAAAACCAAAGCTGTGGAGTAAGATAGTTCGAGCATACCAAAGAATTTGAGTATATTCCTTCAGATGAAAGCATCTACGAATAGGAGATCTATTCTGGTGATGGAGATGAATCCAGCTCAGAATCAAAGTGAAAGAGAGTTCCTTCAGCACATAATCAGAGAAGGCCCGTGAGGATTCTTCTCTCATACAACTGTTTCTCATAAAACCCTTATGAGGATCATGAAGGAATAACCAAAGCTTCAGATGTATGGTGGATTTACATTGGAGGAATGGAAAAAACCATGGATATGATTGGTCTTCGAAGCATGAAGCATCATATTATCCATAGGGTAACAACAGGTGAATTTGCGATCCCAATATAATTCACGGGAAATCAAATTGAGATGCAGTTAATCCCCTACAGAGAAATCCGGAGATTAAGAACAAGGTTAAACAGAAGTTCCTAACACGCTCTCATGTATTCATATTGGAGCCATTAGAGTAATCATTAAGGCAACTTTCAAGGAAGGAAATGATTCGCCACTCAATCTGGCAATCTTCGACAAGAGAATCCCGAACCTCAAAGATTCTTGTTTGGGAGCAGTTGCAGGAAATCTGTATGTGGGAAAGATGGCTTTCAACGGCTATCCTAGAATTGCATACAATTTGGGAGATCGAGATGTTCAACAAGGTTTAACTCTTCATCAAGATTTTAAACGAAGTGATTTGATGAAAGAAGGGAACATGCCTTACTCGATCACCTACAAGGTATCATACGCGCTCTCGAATACTCATCATTCAGAAGTATTCTTGAGAAATGAATTCATTGAAGTCCCAGAATCTTCGAAGACTTCGCCAAAACAGTATTGTCGGATATTATTGATACTCCGACAATAGGAGAGATCGACATGAGGATACAAGATCAACCTGTTATTAACAGAAGCAGAAGCCTTATGATCGAGCCAAGAAGGATGTATTTCCAACATAATAGGTTAATCAACAACTATCCGGGGGAAAACAGAAGGCAGTCTCGAGCAGAATTCAGAAAATCCCTGATGTATTCAAAAACAACATGAAAACTAAATGCCCAGAAGGCTAGAGAGAAGTGCAGATAATTTTTGACATTACGGATAAAGATAATATATTTCCCTTGTGATGTCCTCTACTATTTGCAACAACCTACATTGGCAGGTATCAAAGAAACCTTCAAATTACTGAAATTGATCTAACAATTATAGGAACTGCAGGAAGAATCCCAGAATAGCTTATTCTAGGGATTGAATTTCTCGAGGAACATAAACCTTGGGAAAGATTGCAAGACGGAATGGAATTCACGATGGAAGGAAGAGATATAGGATTAGATGACACCACTCCATTCTCCATATACATCTCCATTGGATGTTATATGCAAAGTATCGGGCAGAATATTTTGCGGCTTACATTGACTCAGGAGCTAGAATATGTACTGCCAGGCACGATATCTTCTCCCAAGAGGTTGTTGAAAAGTTACCAGCCATTGTCGGAAGAGACTTTTCCAAGCGGGTCCTTATCCTTAATGAAGGAGTACAGGGAGCGGAAATAATCATCGACGGAGCAGGGCGGTACCCCATGGTACAAAGTCAAAACTCCACCTATTTATTTCCATGATACAGTGCTGATATACTGCTAGGAAACAATTTCCGACAGACATTCAAGCGTTCACTCAGGAGAACGAGACAATGAGACTTATTTTCACAACCCTTTGTGATCATAAGATTATTGTACATCGACTACGGGAGGCGTTTCACAGAAATTCCCCATTAGTTTTCGCAGCAAGCGTGGTGATGAAGGAAAACTTCGACACCCTAAGATGAAGGATCAAATGAGATTTGGTGAAGCGATTCTTCAATTTAGGCAACAAGGTACTGGTCAAAAGAGAAAAAAATCTTTTGATGATATAAATGTGATGTCATTAAGAGAACATAATGAAGATAGGATGAAGATGAGAAGAAGTCAATCTCGACATCCTACAGTTACTAAAAAATGCATTACATGAGGAAGCCATGCAACATGATGCTACCATCGAAGAGCATATTACTTTAGAGGAAGTAAAAGGAAGATTCAGATGAACTACAATGAGGATCCTCAAGCATGGTGGGACAGAAACGAGCATACAACATCTTGAAGGTGAAAACTGGAAGAGAATATGAGTTCTTAAGGTACAAACCGATCCACATGAACCAAGAAGATCGAAATATATGCAGATGATATTTAAGGAACATATGGACCTTAAGTTAATCTCAACAGATGTTTCTCCATACAACAGTCAGGGATTTCTCGTACGAAATAATGGTGAAATTAAAAGAGAAAAAAGATTGGTGATCAATTACAAAGGCATCAACGAGATCTTGGAATTCGATGGATATTATATCTCAAGCAGAGAACATTTGGTAAATAGCATCAAGAATGCCAAAGTGTTTTCTAAGTTCGATTGTAAATCTGGATTCTACCAAATTAAGATGGAGGAAGCAAGCAAAAGATTCACAACATCCTCCACACCACAGGGACACTACATCTGGAATGTCATGCCAATAGGATTGGCAAATGCTCCCCAGATATATCAAAAAATGGACAATCTTCAAAGGTTATTTCAGCTTCATGTTCGTGTACCTTGACGATATCCTCATCGCGTCAAGAAACATGAAAGAAAATCTTAAACATTTGGAAATCTTTTCAAATGTTTGTTACAAGGAAGGATTAGTGCTCTCCGAAAGGAAGACAATAATTGCCACAAGACAAATCGAGTTCTTTGGAATTGAGATTGACGAATCAGGAATCATCTTGCAAAACCATTGTTGAAAAGTGCAAGGATATCCGGATGATCTCAAGGATTTGAAGCAACTTCAAAGTTTTCTGAGAGTTGTTAATTTTGTTGGGATGTTCATTAATAACCTAGCGAACCACAGGAAAGTGTTCAGTCCACTACTCAAAAAGGACGTTAAGTTTGAGTGGAATGAAGATCACAGACAAGCTGTCAAAAAGCTTAAAGAAGTTTACAGGAAACTACCAAAGCTTGCAATTCCAACGACGAGGATGAACTGGTATTATACACAGATGCCAGTGATCATCGGTGGGCTGCAGTACTTATGAAAGCCACACCAGATGGAGAAGTGTCATTTAGATTGATGCAGCGGTCTATTTAACAGCAGCGAAGTTATTAGATGACACATCAACGAGAAGGAATTCTTCGCAGTTCGAAAGGCTTTTAAGAAATGGCAACTTTTTCTACTGGCGAAGAAATTTATCTTAAAAATAGATAATACGAGTGTCAATGCAATTTTAAAAATAAAATTGAATCAAAACAGAAAAGGCTAGACTTTTGATATGGCAATCTGAATGCCAATATTATGATTATGATATTGTCATTGTAAAATCTGATAAAAACATTCTTGCATATTTCTTAACAAGAGATGGAAGCAAGTGAAGTCAATTTCATCATAACAAGATCAAATAACCTCAGAGAAAATCTGGATGAGCTAGACAAGCAGATCAACGGCCTTGTGATTAATTCTCAGGTCGCGGGTCAAGTACAAGAAATGGATTTCACGAAGGTCCAACAGGCTATGAAGGCCATGCAGGCTCACACATGTTTATGGGGTAGTCTTTATATTCCCCTCCGACGGGATGCTTCAGGGGTAAAGCAGAAGTCGTGTTTCAGAGAGCCAGACTCATCAACCGGTGTGGGGGATTCAAGTAGCACAACTACGAGTCCTAGTATTGATTCTTTCGGAGAAGATACAGAAGGAAAAATTGATTCCGATATCGAAGATGTCTGAAGAATCAATCCAACCCAACACCTCAGGGGTTAAAGAGGGAGATAATAATCTTAGGCCAACGGCGGGTAATCTACGGTTAATACTAACGAGATTAAAGTTTCCCCAACTCCCCATTTGCAGGAATATCAAAACCATGGGAAAACTCTATACAAGAGTGGGTGTAATTCCTGGAAAAATAACTGCAGATTGGTCAGAAAATACCCAAGAATGTGGATGCACCCTGGTGTCAAACCAGAAAGTGTTCGCGTGGTATGATTTTGGCCGCCTAGCCCTAGTCTTTACCACATCACCAAGTTTTTCAGAAATCATGAAATTACATGAGTGGATTTACCAAGGGGTGTATGACTCATGGCAAAATAATCGTACACTCGGACGAGGAGATGTTATGGAGCTAAAATTCTTAACTGCAGCCCCATAAATAATAGGAAAATGCCTTCATCACAGCTTCCGTTTCATAAAGCTACAAAGGCCTAACTGGAAGGCGATGGATCAAATAAAGCCATGGCCTGAAGGAACAACACTAGTTTTTCCGCTCACAGAAGACGACATCACCACCAGACGAGCATGGGAATTATGGGTCCGTCTCACTGAGATGGACAAAATCAAGTATCCGTTCAAAAATTTTCAAAAAACAGCGCACGTATCATTCATGGTTAACTCTATGAAAAGCCATACTACGAAATCTGCTGAGGAGATCTTTGAAAAAGTAGAGGTAGATATTATGGGACAACGAGATTTTGGAGACCAAAGAAACCTGTCGGAAGTTCTGCAACATGGCTCATGTTGGAAGACGGCAGGACTACATCTATCCGAGCTGCCCAGAACAGAAAGAACCACTGTTCGGGAAAGGATTCCCTGTCAAGAGGGACCAGAAAAAACAACAAAGCAGGACCAGGACCGAGGGAGACAAGATTTATGTGACTCTGACGAGGACCACTACCATTATCAAAAGAAAACAAAATGGTAGGACAGCCCTCTTCGGCCGAAAGTCGGAAGGGACCACAAGATACCAAACAAGAGAGAAGACGCATGCAATGACATCTGATTATAAACAAGATTTGAAGTCCTGAGTTCAGATCCACCTCCAGACTTCTATAAATACCAAGGTATTCAGGAAGCTAAGGACATCGAAAATTCTCCATAGTTCTGAAAACAAAAATTGTAGTCTCCAAGCTTTGTAATTCTCCAACTTTCATAACTTGGTAATATTTTCTTTCTTTCTTTCTTTTTTTGTAATCGTTTGTAATATTGTTCTGTTTGATTTTAAGTTTATGTGTTCTTGAGTCAAGTCCCATCTTGATGATAGGCTAAACAAGTCTGTTTCTGTTTCCTCCAAAAAGGAGACGTTTTAATGTAATAGATGTTATAAGTATTTCCAGAATAAAAATAAGGTTGTTGCCCATCTATCTCCCAGATTTCTTTAAATCTTTCATATATCCAGTTTTAGTTTACGACCTATGTAGGAAACGAAACAGGATTGTGTTGACTATTGCTGAAGGGCTCTCTAACAGATACCGTTGGTTGCGATGCACGCGGTTGGTGGTGAGGAGCCATCGTAAAAATTGATTGAGTACCTGGCAATAGTTCGGTCAAAACGGTATTAATTGGTTTGTTAAAATTTTATTGTAATACGGAAGCATGATGAGCCGATTCTTTATTTTCTTCGAATCATGAACTGTGAATAACTTGCAAAAATATGTTCTTGGGTTCATCCAAAGATGCCAGAAACCGAGGGATTTCATGTTCAATAGTTACTTGTATTAGAATTGAAGTATGAAATGTATAATGAGAATTTTCCTAAAATTGCTTTGACAAAAACAAATATTACTTTGCTATTAACATTAGCCTTCAAGAAAACCTGACGAAAAGTATGAATCAAAAAGACGTACGACCTTGATTTGCATCTTACAGTATCATAGATGTTAAGAAAATGTAGTGTGCAATGTAAAGTTTTCAGCGAGCAATATAATTATCCTAAAAAAATTTAAAATTATTTTTATTTATCCTACCAAAATTATATTTTACACTCAAAATATTATATTCCACCTCTCAAAAATTATATTTGCCTCCTACAATTTTTTTATCATCCATTTTTTATATTATTATTATTTTGCCCCCTGAACAAAAATACTTGTCTGTTAAACTTACGACGTGATAGTGATGACCATTTATGTGTCTAAGCCCAAACAAACCATCAAAGTCCCTCGGTGAGGACATATTAGGGCCGAAGTGCACTTTTGGTTGTCGCTATTGGGGATTTGCAAGCGGCAAACAACTACGTCCCGAATCTTGGCTATTTGGCTCCGACTTCAGCATTTAGATTGTCGGTTGGATGGTTAATTTGTATTTGTATCGGTCGGAGCATATGCTCAAATTCTTTGGCTACCTTTCACCTCACCTCTTTCCATTAGGTTGGAGAGGCGGATATTGGCCTAAACGTTCTGATATTATGTACGAAATAAAACGTGAGTGATATTTTATGCATACAATATGTTCCTTGATAAATATTTTTGCAGTTGTTTGTGTTAATAAATCCATGGAAAGCCAAAAGTATATTTTAATTGCTTATGAATTTTTGTGCTGTTGCGGGATTTTCGTTGTATACAATATTCTCAAACGTCAAAGATATGGACAAAATCCATGAAATCTTTGGTTATGTCATTTACTTTTTTAAAATTCATGCGGGTCTTTAAATAAATTGGCATTTTGCTCTGGAGTCCTGGAAAGGATACGGATTCTCTGATGGAATCAAATAATTCAGTTTGAGTTGAGATTTTAAAATAAGGTATTGTGATAATAATAATAATATTAATTTTTTTTTACAAAAAATAATCCTTGATATATACAATTTGTGAAATTAAAGGTAAATAATAAGCTAATTTTTTTTAATAAAGTACAACGACTGCTCGATATCGATTATTGAATCTGAAACAATAATATTCAAGTTTGGCTGGAAAAATATTTGAACTCATCTAGTTTAATTCAAGCTCATTAATCAAAATCATAGACGAAGTCCAACTTTCGACATGTACAAGACAAGAAAGTTTTGGCATAGTGTTTGTCATCTATTTCTCAAAATATAAGAAGAGTCTAGGATATGGCTTTTTTAGACTTTTTCTTTGTTGTTTATTGTTTATGTTATCCCAAGATTTTTCTGGATCAAAAGCGCATTTTTATATTCCTTGATTGCATTGTGTAAATCTAGTTGCAAGCCATAAAGGGCTTCTTTTCATTTGAAAATATATATATTGATTTTAAATAAAGTTTCTCTCTCTCTCTCTCTCTATATATATATATATATATTGAATTTGCGATTGTTGCTTTCACTATTGTGTGTCCGTCTCTATGTATATACCATGGGTTTTTATTAGTTAACTTTTAAATAACATAAATTAACAACCATTGAAATAAACAGTTGTCAATTTATAGTTGAAAAATTCACACATATGTGTATTAATCTTACGCTGCTACAAATTTTTAACAATAATAATTTGGTGAAACAAATAGGGAAATTCTTGTATGGACCGGTCCGATCATACCAAATATAGATACATATTTATGTATGTTAGTGCATGGCATGACAGATCCTATAAGAATTTCATTGTAGCACTATTTGAGTCATGGTCATAACTTCTTCATATAACATGATAGATTACAAAATATTCTATGGGGTGTTTTTTATTGATTATTTAAAACATTTTTATATTGTTTCCGTGGAATTGGAGAAAAAATATTTTTTTGTATAACTATTGATTGTTTGATATAATATAAAAAATTTAGTTTAAAACTTTAATTTATTATAAATTTCACATCCCTTGTTTCTTCTATTTTTAAATTTTTTTTTAAAATAATAAAATTAAACACCTAAAAATTGTTTTTTTTTAATTTTAAAATCAGTAAAACGATAAGCATCCAAACATTCAGTTTAAGTAATCAATTTTCTACTCTGAAAGTCGGTGCATATCACCTACTCATCATGGCTTGTAAAGCGACTATGACATTTTTAAATAAATTTATTAATCTAAATTTATTATTATACCGAGTTTTAGAGCAAAGATAATGCAACACTTTTTTTTTTTATTACAAGACATATCGCTATTCTTACCATATCTACTTTAGTTTTATGTGAAGGGTGCATCACCTCGTTCGTCACACTCCATCCATATTTTAGGAAACTATCAGAAGGATTAAACGATTTTAATCTTTTTAAAAAATGGTAGCTAAAATCAAACTTAGCACCCGACGCGTATCGAAGACATGGACACCCGGATAGTATGTAGCCACATGGGAGGGAGAGGCTAGAGTTAACTCCATCGAGGTCAACCTTAAATCTTGTATTTCAATTGAAAGAGGCCTCCATATTTTCAAATGTTTATCCAATAAATGCAAGATTAAGGTTAACCCCCAGTAAGTTAACCATAATCCATCCCTCACCATTGCCACATATGGAAAATATATCAATTTGTAAATAAATTTTTTTATTTTTCCTTTTTTTTTTTTCATATTCACTGCACATGTGTCTTCCATATATAATTTCATCATCATTTTAGTTTTAAAATATGTAATTTACAACTTGTATTTTCAAGATAGTCATTTTAACACTTGTTTGATAGACAATTTCTTTTACCTCATGTGGTTTATAAATAGGCGCAAAACACATATATTGTAAGGGACAGTTGTTATATTTTGCAAATCACAGTGG
>CAJQUN010002659.1:0-24094 GCA_907163345.1 Haberlea rhodopensis | reverse complement strand
AGTTGATTTTTAAAAAAATGAAGGACATGTCAAGTAGCATGTCCGACACGTGCTCGGAGATTGTCGGTGTCCTAGAAGTGTCCGACACTACAGTGAATAATTTTTAGGAGTGTACGTGAATCATATCATTTCATCAATAATTGTGATTCACAAAGCACTACAAGGTTCTCTCCTTTTTTTTTTTTTTGGTCGATAAGATCTAAAAAGCAAATTAATGGAATATAATTTGTAATCATAAATATTGCTTAAGAAAATACCGTCTACCAACGGTTAACTTTTCAAATACAGAGACAAATCCAAAATCAAGATGCTGAAACCCCAAAATCTCGCAAATAAAAACCTTAGAAAATCTTCATAGACAACAATGGAAATTTCTGAGCAGCAAACGTACAACGAATCCGATAGTGATGGAATACCATTCTGATGATACACAGGAGGACCCGAGTTTCAACGTTATTGAGGAAACTCGATTAACCTTCTCAAATCTCTCCATCAAGAAAAAGATGAAAGCCCAGTAAGCAAAAGAGTTGCTTTGTAGAAACCCACAAGTGAATTTATTTTTTCATCTGGATACTAACAAATGATTTATCGATCTTAAGTATAATCTTCTCTTGTACGATGAGTCATGTACCCGTCGTGAAATGAGCACTAGTTTTCAATCTTGGAATATTTCTTGCAGAAATATTATGCGGGAAATAAAGTTTTTGATACCCCGATATTTGGTGCGGTTTGGACCCGAACTCTGTGGGTTCACAGTTTTGTAAGATACTAGAGATCATCCTATCAAGGATACTGGTGTTACCCTAGTGAAGGTATGTACTCTCCAAGACCTGACTTGGGCAAGACCTCCAGCTTGGCCTCGAGGAAGGAAGACCTCCAGCTCGGCCACCCCAGCTCGGCCCAGTCTCATAAGACACTAGAAACTATCCTACCTTGACCCGTTTGCCTTGGTCCATTTTCCTTTTACTAGGCCCGTTATTATACTATTTAATTAGCCTATTAGAGGCCCATTTATCCTTAATATAAATAGTGAAGGAACAGTAGGATTAGGGGAGGTGGCCTCTTTTTCTTCCCTCCCAGCAGCCTTCTCGGCAGTGCTCCTTCTCCCTTCTCCCTTCCCCCTCCACCATTTTCATTTTTTAGCTCATTCTTATAAAGAAAACATGTAAATCACTCATTTGTTTATAGTGGAATATATATTGGACTAGGTCCCGTGGTTTTTCCCAATATTTTGGGGTTTTCCACATAAAAATCTGGTCTCATTTATTTTTTGTATATTATTTTGTGCTTGGAAGAAATACACGTCTACCATACCAAAATTCCAGGTAACAATTGGCGCCGTCTGTGGGAACGTGAGCTCAAGACGTTGAGATATGGGGAGGAGAAGGATGGTCTGAGGGTTCCATCTCTGTTGCGAGAGTTTTTTAAGTTCTGGAGAAGAAAAACCTTTGGTAAGCGGCGTCGGCGGGTTTGATGAAAAGGGGAAATGTTTTGGTTACTGGGGTGCAGCTTGTATGAAAGTTGCTATGCTTTTGGGTTGCACTCGAAGAAACGCCAGTGTAATGATTCTCGAGATGCTACATCAGGCATCAGATCTCTGGGGATACCTCTTCCCCTAGCCAACCACAATTTTGGAGAATAGAGCTGCTTTAGCATTTGGTTTTTGGGGCGTTAAAGTTGTTGTTGCAAGATTGGAGCTGAGGAAAAGTGGCAAAGTCCAAATCAGTACCTCACGTCGAGCCACCTCAGCTCGACCAAATGAGCTCCACCTCGGCAGTATGAGTTCCAGCTCGGCCTCACCTCATCCACCTCACCTCGGCCAGACTCAGCCCATCCACCTCAGCTCGGCCAGCCTCAACTTATCCACCTCAGACGCATCGGCCAAATGAACTCTACCTCGGTCGTATGAGTTCTAGCTCGGCGTCATCGACCTCAGCTCATCCACCTCGCCGTATGCGTTTATAGCTCGGCATCATCCATGTGAGGTCGGTCGCATCGACCTCAGCTCATCCACCTCGGCCGCATTGGCCAAATGAGCTCTACTTCGGCCGAATGAGTTCCAGCTCGACATCATCCATGTGAGCTCGGCCTCATCGTCCTCAGCTCATCCACCTCGACCGTATGCGTTCCATCTCGGCATCATCCATGTGAGCTCGGCCTCATCGACCTCAGCTCATCCACCTCGGCCGCATCGACCAAATGAGCTATACTTCGATCGTATGAGTTCCAGATCGGGATCATCCATGTGAGCCCGGCCTCATCGACCTCAGCTCATCCACATCGGCCAAATGAGCTCTGCCTCGGCCGTATGAGTTCCACCTCTGCCTCATCGACCTCAGCTCATCCACCTCGGCCCTTAGCTCAGTACTACCGAGCTCATGGCATATTTAGTCCAGCAGTTGACCTCAACTTCGGTGCTCGGTGTACATGCCGTTACGGTTATTTCTTTTTACGATACTACTTCAAAGTTCATATATATGTTGTGTTGTTACTATTCATTGTTTCAGGTCGACTCAGTGCACGACAGCTCGGGCATGCAATCTTGCAGTAAGCTCTTATTAAGACAGTTCGGGTGTGGAATCTCGGTAGTGAGACCTTATTCACCAGCTCGGGATCTTTATTGGTTTTCATATCCGGGTGAACTTATTCGGATGTGATTTATTGATGTGGATGTTCGGGAGTGGTGTGTTAGTGCTGGAGTTTAGATGAGGAGATATATTGTCATGGTCCGCCCAGACAAAGGCTTACTGCCATGGTCCGCCCAGGCAAAGCGATATTGTCATGGTCCGCCCAGACAAAGGCTTACTGCCATGGTCCGCCCAGGCAAAGCGATATTGTCATGGTCTGCCCAGACAAAGGCTTACTGCCATGGTCCGCATAGACAAAGCCATACTGCCATGATCAGCCCAGACAAAGCCATACTGCCATGATCCGCCCAGGCAAAGATATATTGTCATGGTCCGCCCAGACAAAAGCTTACTGCCATGGTCCGCCCAGGCAAAGATATATTCTCATGGTCCGTCCAGACAAAGGCTTATTGCCATGGCCCACCCAGGCAAAGATATATTGCCATGGTCCGCCCAGGCAAAGATATATTACCATGGTCCGCCCAGACAAAGGCTTACTGCCATGGTTCGCCCAGGCAAAGATATATTGCCATGGTCCGCCCAGGCAAAGATATATTGTCATGGTCCGCCCAGATAAAGCCATACTGCCATGGTCCGCCCCGATAAAGATATATTGTCATGGTCCGCCCAGACAAAGACTAATTGCCATGGTCCGCCCAGGCAAAGATTTATTGCCATGGTCCGCCCAGGCACGGTTTTATTGCATAGTCTGCCCCAGAGTTCAAATCAGACGAGAATCATTCGCTCATATTTATTATATGGAGTCCAGACCGGACATGTCTTATCTGTTTATATTTATTCTCTGGGATCAGATTTGACGAGCTTTATTTGCTCATCATTTTATCAGCTCAAGAGCTCAGGATATCTTTCACTTTGTGAATTCAGATGAGCTCTATCTCCTCAGCATACTTATTAGCTCTGGAGTCAGGACGTACGAGTTGTATATGCTCGATTTATTATTTCTGGAGCGCAGGTCGGGCGAGACTTGTATGCTCGGTTTATTATCTTCGGAGTTTAGACAGGTTAGCCCTGCACAGATTAACATGTCAGCCATGTTTAAGATTTAATTCTATACTTAGAATTATTTCTAGTTGTTATCGCAGGTCAGCTCTGCACATAAAACTTGTCAGCCATGTTTAAGATTTATTTCTGTACTTAGAATTATTTCGAGTTATTATTGCAGATCAGCCCTGCACAGATCAACATGTCAGCCATGTTTAAGATTTAATTATGTACTAAGAATTATTTTGAGTTATTATTGCAGGTCAGCACTGCAAATATAACAGGTTAGCCCTGTTTAGATTTAATTCTATACTTAGAATTATTTCTAGTTGTTATTGCAGGTCATCTCTGCACAGAAATCAGGTCAGCCCTATTTAAGATTTAATTTTGTACTTATAATTATTTCGAGTTATTATTGCAGGTCAGCCCTGCACATATTAACAGGTCAGCGCTGTTTAAGATTTAATTCTATACAGAATTATTTCTAGTTGTTATAGCAGGTCAGCTCTGCACAGCAAACATGTCAGCCATGTTTAAGATTTAATTCTATACTTAGAATTATTTCTAGTCATTATTGCAGGTCATCCATGCACGGAAAACAGGTCAGCCTTGTTTAAGATATAATTTTATACTTAGAATATTTCTAGTCATTATTGCAGGTCAGCCCTGCCCGGAAAATAGACAAGTGTTCTTTGCTCGATATCTCGTCTCTGGAGCTCGCATGAACTTATTTACTCCTCGGCTCTCGGTATTACTTATGGAGCTCATATCAGCCCGAATTTATTTGCTCTGTATATGGGTTATTTTTGGAGCTCATATCAGCCCGGATTTGTTTGCTCTGTACATGGATCATTTTTGGAGCTCATCTGTATTTTGTTTGCTCAGCACGACATATTTATTAGCTATGGAGTTCGACGAGTTTTATCTGCTGTGGAACTGAGCTAGGCTTTATTGATTATGGATTTCAGGCGAGCATTATTTGCTCTTACTTTATTTCGAAGCTCAGATCAAGTCGGCCGAGCATTATTTGCTTATATTTATCATGTGGAGTTCAGCTCAGCTCGGACCAATATTATTAGCTCATATATATTTCATCTTCGGAGCTTAGATCGGGTCAAGCGTAACATGCTCATGCATATTATCTCAAATCAGGTCGGACGAGTTTCATTTGCTTAGGTCGGCCCAACCAAGATAAACAAGGCTCCCGATCACCTTTGTCAGCACAGAATTCTCGATTATAGTAGCTTCAGTTCGGATTCCTACTGCCCAGTACGACCTGCTATTGTTGACATGAACTCTCAGTGCTAGGATTACACCGGTTCCTTGTATGGGCTATACGAGCCGCCTATTTTACCAAGGATCGACATTCAAATTGTCATGGCTCTACCAACAGCATAACTTGGGAACTCGGCACGGCGCGAGGTCACATCATGGTTTGGCATTTAAAGGACTACCGATCCGGGTCCTAACCTAACCAGTTGGAGTCGATACAACGCTACTCTAGCTCGACTAGAGGGGGATACTCATGATACCCTGATATCTGGTGCGGTTTGGACCGGAACTCTGTGGTTTCGACCTGGTCTTGTAAGATACTAGAGATCATCCTATCAAGGATACTGGTGTTACCCTATTGAAGGTATGTACTCTCCAAGACCTGACTTGGGCAAGACCTCCAGCCCAGCCTCGAGGAAGGAAGACCTCCAGCTCGGCACCCCAGATCGGCACTCGAGGATGACCTCCATCTCGGCCACTCTAGCTCGGCCCAGTCTCATAAGACACTAAAGACTATCCTACCTTGGCCCGTTTGCCTTGGTCCATTTTATTTTTACTAGGCCCGTTATCATACTATTTAATTAGCCCATTAGAGGCTCATTTATCCTTAATATAAATAGTGAAGGAACAGTAGAGTTAGAGGAGGTGGCCTCTTTTCTTCCCTCCCAGCAGCCTTCTCGACAGTGCTCCCTTCTCCCTCCATCATTTTCATTTTATTAGCTCATTCTTGTAAAGAAAACATGTAAATAACTCATTTGTTTATAGTGGAATTTATACTGGACTATGTCATTTTTCCCAATATATTTGGGGTTTTCCACGTAAAAAATCTGGTCTCATTTATTTTTTGTATATTATTTTGTGTCTGGAAGAAATACACGTCTACCCTACCAAAAAGTTTTATTAATTTGAGATGTATGTTGCTTGACATTTTAGAAATGATATATTTATTTTTAGACCTAGGCATCATTTTTCTGCAAAAAAGTTTATGTGCGCATGCCTTGTTTCATAGCATCTTGAAGGAAGCTAATGAAAGGAATGGGGAACACCCTGACTTGATAACAGTGGTTGGACCGGATCTTGCTGAGCAAGACCAAAAAAGTTCTGAAACTATTCAGAAAATTATTGAAGGTTTGTTCCTTAATCCAATAAGATTGATAGTTTTCTTTTACTGTGTGTGGTTTATACAGGCAGACCCGTTTTCTTGAACGGAAGTGACTTAATTGTTTTGGAGTTGAAACTTGCATTTTGATAAAATAATGTACGCATGATTTGAATAATTTTCCTGTGGGGTTCGTCTTTGTGTGTATATGCATGACCTTCCTAGGCAGACTCTCAATAAACTTACGTTTCTTAACCTATGGTTCGCTCGCTGTGATGGGATGAAAAAGGCTGCATTTTGCAGTTTGACCGCTGTTTTGTGATATTGTCAGGGGGTCAGATGCAGAAACTGAAAGTGGATCAGTGCAAGATTTATCGAAGGAAAAATGGATTAAGATTAAGCGGCAATAAAGACACATTAATTCAGCGGATTAAAGAGCATATCTGAGTAATATTCTTTTCCAGATGTTAAACTTTACTCTAAAAGGTTATTGTTTATTCGAATCCATCGTTTCATGGATTTGTGCACATCTCAGTATCATCAATGGTGGTCGAGAGAACATTTATCCATCATCTAGTTTTCTTCTGAATTGCAAAGGTAATTCTTTATGTTCTTCTGAATTGCAAAGGTATTTCTTTATGTTCTTCTAGCTTTATTGCTAGTAGTTTATGATTCAAGAACTCGTGAGAAATGATACCAATTTAGTTGAGCGCCGTCTCAACATGTACACAATTTATATTTCAAAAAAAGAAAAAAACATTGTTTGGGAATGACACTGCATTGCTCTCCCCCCTACTGAGTCTGTCTTCCTCATGTGCTTTCCATTTTCGTTTTTGCATTTTCCAATTGAAGATTGAGTCCTAATTATGCAGGTGATGCATGCATGGGAGATGTGGTTATGTTTGAACAGAATGTGATGAAGCGTAAGTGTTTCAACCCACTCCCACTTGACAACTATTTTTGTCTGGTGAAGCTAAATGATGTAAAATAGTTACCAAAATCTACCCCTACAAAGCATATGTTAAGGAGTTTAAATATTGCTCATAGATGTGTTGTTTCTTATGTGGGTGTACTTATATATCTTTTCATGGATCAGATTCAACATCGCATCTCAGGGTGGGAATGGCGGTCCATGTGGTACGCGGGTAATCGCGGGGTGGATTGTGAAGGAGGTCTACGGTGCTGCGAAACAGCAACACACATTTACAGTGGGTCTAAAAGCTATGCATGACAGGCTCCTACTAATAACCTTCCTCGTTTTTGCCAATACAATTGACTAAAAACTCACAGGTATTCATTCAAGAAGCTTAAGCATGTTGTTATGACTGATTCAATGGGATTCCAACTATAGATGATGCATCACCTTTATATATGTCGCTATCTTTTCCAATTCGATGAAATTACCTATAGATGTCAAACGGCCCGTGCCGGCCCGGCACGACCCGCAAATCAATGCCGCCGGGCACGCCAACGAGACGGGCCGTTCCAAGCACGGCCCGTCTCGTCTTTTGGTTGGCCTGGCACGGCCCAATTCAATTTTTATTTTTTTCCGCTTTTTTATTGTTTTTGTTTAATTTAATTATAAAATATAATAAAATTATATAAAATATAGATTGTCACAATATACTTGTAAAATAAAAATTTATTGACCACAAATTGAAAAACTACAAATTGCATTGAACAAAAGTAAATAATAAATTGCAAAGGAGTTTAAAAAATATGCTAGTTTTCTTCATTTCATCCGAAGAAACATCATGTCCTCCCAAACCTTGTAAGCGGCTATCAACATCCAACCAATCCTTTAAAAGAATACACATCTCCACAGTGTTTGGTTTCATTCTACTTCTTTTTTCATCAATGACTTTTCCACCTGCACTAAAACAAGACTCCGATGGAACTGTGGATATCGAGAGGAGTTAGTAGATCACGTGCCATTATGAAAAGTACTAGCCAAAGTCTAGCAATATCTTTCCACCATGCCAAAACATCAAAAGTTTCGAATGCTTGTTCACTGAAATTATGACTTGGTTTAGATATAACTGAAGCTCAGTAAATGAAGATGTTTTAGAACTAGAACTAGAGAAGCGGAAGTAGTGTCTTGTCTTCTTCTTAACATTGTCCACACAGAACCCTTATTACTACTAACACCACTACTACCACTTTCTCTTACTGGAGTTGCTCTAGAATTATGTAACGAATCATATAAAGAAAACAAAGCAAACAAACATTTATTAATGCGCTCTTTCTCTTGATTAATATTAATATTTTCATAAGCCATGTTGGTGTAATAAGATTCTATTATAATTCTACACTATATAATTTTAATCTATGATCCAGAATTGATGCCAAACAATTCAACATATGAATAATTTTCCAGTATTTTTTAAATTTATACTCCATTGGTTCGACAATACCTGTAAAAAACGGATCAGATTTATGTAATGCAAAACATTCACTAATTCATAAATTTTATTCAAAAATATTGAAGAAGTTGGATAATAACAGCCCGAAAATAAAATGGTAGCATCATAAAACGGTTCTAAAAAATTACAAATATTAGAAGAAATTTCCCAATCAGTTTCTTCAATATGAAAATGTTCGGCCACCCTTTCATTAAAAAATAAAGTGATCACATTTCTATAAGGTAAACATGCTTGCAACATTAAATATGTAGAATTCCACCTATTAGGAACATCAAAAGGAAAATCTTTATAATTCATACAAGAGAAATACATAAACTTTTGAAGTCTTGTTTTCTAGCAACTGAACCATTAAGAAATTTAAGAGTAGTCTTTATTTTTTCTAAATGAAGCTCAAGTGGTTTCAATCCATCTTGAACACACAAATTTAAAAATATGACATGCACAACGAATATGAAAAAGATCACCATTTAAAATTGGTTTCAAATAAGTTTTTAATATAGTAATTGCAGCAGTATTATTAGTTGTATTATCAAATGAAATAGAGAAGATTTTATTACTAATATTATATTCATTAGTAACTTGCATGATGGACATTGGAAATAACTTCACCCGTATGAGGCCAATCAATTTTTGTGAAACCTAATTTTTTTATGTAACACCCATTATCTTCAATCTAATGTCCTGTAACACAGAGATATGATGCATTGCCAAGATAAATTGTCCAAATATCACTTGTTAGTCCTACTTTCGATGAAAGATTACCTAAATACGTAATTAAATTTGATTTATATTCATTAAAAATTGTGAATGGCATCCGATAATAATAGTATTCCTTGAAAATCGTTTATGTTGAGGTTGCAAACCTAAATGAATATAATTAGTGAATTTGGCATCCGCCCCATTGAAAAAAGGTTTCTCCGCCCATACGATGTATTTAGCTAATTTCTCATATCTCTTTCAACATTATAAGTGAAAATACCTAAACTTGAACTACTACTACCAGTACCGAATTGTGAAAGAGTAGTTTGGTTACCATCAGTTGGTTCTCTTTCATGTTAGCCATGTGTCTTAGTAAATGATGATGAAGTAGATGCATATGATAGATCTTTTTTTACATTTTTTACAAACTGCCCTTGATCCCTTTCCCTCAACATTTTCTACATCGAATAGTTGTCATACATTGCTAGTTCTTTTTTTTAAGTTCTTCTACTTGATGATTGAATATTTGTGCTTTCTTCATTTTCTTGGAATTGATCGATTCATCATCATAATTCACATTATAAGATGAATCGGCCATTATGTATATAGACTACAATTATCTAATGCAACAAATATAAAAGTTACCAAATATTTGCTAGGAGGAGTGTTGGCTTTGTTGCTTGTGCTTGTCTTGGCAAACGTAAGACGAATTTCTTTCTTCTTGTGAACAAATTGAGAGTATAGCGTCTCAAGTATATAGAGCTTAGAGATTAAGATGATAAAATGTTTCCTCAACACACATATATATAACAACCAAAAAAAAAAATTTATTTTAAAGCGATTGAACGGCTATTTTTATGACCGTTGGACATTGGCGATCGATCGCCACCCCCCTGTATTAGTACTACCTCTAGGCGATCGATTGCCATTATGTGGCGATCGATCGTCAACCCCCTGTATTAGCTTACTGCCTTTAGGCGATCGATCGCATTTATGTGGCGACCGATCGCCTGTTTAAAAAAAAAAAAAGCAAACAGTGCCGTGCTGTGCCAGCCCACAGGCTGGCATGGCTGGGCCCGGCACGGCCCATATTCCGGGCCGTACTTGGCACGGCACGGTATTGTAGCAAACGTGCTGTGCCTCGTGCCGTCCGCTCCGTTTGACATCTCTAAAATTACCTAAAATTTTTGGGTTTGTGAAGATTGAAGTGTTGTCGAGCAAAGGAGAGAAACCACTGCCTCCACTTCATCCCCTTCTCATCAAAGGCAGGAACTTTACAGGTTGAAAACATTGAGACAGGTGTGTGTTGAGTTGAAATGTTTCTTCTATTAATTTGTCAACTCATTGAATAATATGTGTGCTACCGTTTTGCTTTTGTGTTGTGCTTCAGAAATGGGAAGATGACGGGAAAAGACAGAAAATTTTGTTGGAAAAAAAACATGCTAGAGGAGGTGCTGCCCGCTTGAATAAGGAAGCGCGAATACAAAAGAAGGAACTGCACAAACACAGAGAAATGAATAGGTATCTATGCAAATAAATTTATTGACTGTACATATAGTTTCTAAACAAATGAGGTTGGAAGAAAAGTATTAACATTTCTAGAATGGGGTGGTCATCCCGAATTCTTTTAAATCTGCGACACTCAAAAATTTGTTCTTAGTAACTTGAGAACTTTTCTCATGTATCACAGAAACAAGAAAGGAAAACCGAAACAGAAATCGGGAACTCGAGCAAAAGGGAAGCATGAGAAGAGTCAAAACAAACAGCATGAGGACAACAGTTCTGCAAATTGTTCTATCCTAGGGCAATTTCCAAGGCAACATTGTGAAGAAAATTGGAAGCCTAGAAATTATACAAGTCCATTTCATGTGCAACCTCATATGAACCGCATTCCTCCAAGCTATTCCCAGCAGAATCATGCTTATCATAATCAGGGGACTTATCCTATAGTTCATGAACAGAAGCAGTCGATATTATCCTCGAGGAAGCTGCTACTTTGGAGACAGGTGCAAATATTTGCATAACTAGTTTGAACCGTTCAAGTGTATGGAATTTAAAGCAAGTAAACGTTTGAGACAATATCAATGTATTGCAGTTAAAGCCAAGTTTCAAGCATATAGGATATTCTTGAGGGTTACGATCACTTGCACAGTTTCACTAAATTGCTTGTGTCAATTGTGAGAGATATTAGATATCCCTTCACAGGCAACAGTATGACAGTGGATAAAACAGAATGCTGTTTATTTGTGTTAGGTTGATGATGCCCCTAAGTGCTAACAATATTCCCAATGTATGATTAAGATGCCCTCCAGGGGCCGCAACAACAACTCAAACCTGTTTTGGGTTGGTTTTGTATTCTCGACTTTATCTTACTTATATTAAGTATTTCAATAGTAGGGATCCCGAGGTCTGATGAACATTCTTCGGTCTACCCGGAGGTCTCACAACCACACCCTAGTGCAGTTGTTATGTCGGAATTTATTCGAGGTAACATAGTGTGTGATATCAGAATAAGTAGAAAGTAGTAGAACCCCGAGGTCTCACAACTCACCCTAGTGCAGTTGTTATATCGGAATTTATTCGAGGTATAACATAGTGTATGATATCAGAACAAGTAGAAGTTAGAAACTGTATGTATCAAATGAAATAAGAATTAACTATAACTATCACTTAGTTCTTAAAATTGGACCAGAGCATCAACAAATAGACACCATACACTATGATCCTTAGAAAATTATTACAATTTGAGCTCAAGTTGTTCATCGACCTTTGATGAAGAAGCAGCCGCAGGTTGCTCTTGAATTTGGTATGGCCCCCTTCCACCAGCCCTATAACATTAACATATATCATAAACAAAAATATATTAACAATAAAAATTAAAATTACGTTTAATTTAAATTGAGTGAAAAATCAACATCGAAGTGGATGAGATCAATTGAAATCAAAACTAAATCCATTATTGAATTAATGAGTGGAGTTATTGCTTTTAAAGGGAGTCTGTACATCTTTTGACTTAATGTAAAATCTAAACCAATTTAGGGTGTCTTCTTGTTGCTTATTCAACCTTGTTTTTGCTTAAAATTTTTTTAAAAAAATTTTAAAGTAAAAACATTGAGTGCTAGCTGCTAAATAAAAAATATGTTAAATAAAAATAGTATTATAGACTTCAATTAATTACAAAATTGTCACCACTCAACTTAAAATAGTCAAAAGTATCTCATAACTTGCTTATTTATTTCTGCTTTTACATGTCTTTTAGATAAGTAATAGCAGAAACAAGGACATCAAACATCAAAAATACGAAAAAACGAAGTGGGAGATGAATGTTGATTACCTGTCTTTTCTCTTCTCAAGAAACCGGTGAACTGAGGATCTTCTTGCGATTGACATATCTATCATATCATACATATAATAATAGTAATAAAAATAAAACAGGATTACAAAAAATAGTTTTAAATTTCAGTAATTTTGCAAAACTATCCTCATTTTGTTATAATTAAATTACTCAGTTTTTCAAAAGAATACCGGAACCAGTAGCCTCATTCAGTGGTGAACCCGGTTCTTTGCCTTTGGATCTCGACGCCACATCCCCACCGTGTCGGCCTCTGATTTCTCCTTACATCTGTTCGACGAAATGACGTCGTGTTTCTGAGCACCACCAGCGTTCGGCCGTGGCGGAAGACCCTCTCCGGTGCCGGTACCCCGTTTTTCGGCAAAAAAATGTTCGCGAAAAATTCCATATGAAATTTGTGAGCTTGCCTTTTTAGCCATGGCCACAAGCTTTTTGCCCTGTCTTCCGGATAATCATCGAATATCAACACTCTGCCCCCGTAAAACATGGTCAGCTGAGCAGCTTCACGCTTCGCGGTTGGTGTTTCTTTGCTGAAATCGGATTACAGCCATTTCAGTTAACTGCCCGTAAAAGTTTGTAGATTCATATTTGTAAACATGAAGATCTACAGTAACCAGAGGTGAAGGAATGGGTTATTAAGATTTTTTTTTTTAAAAAGAACCTTGGGCTATTCGAGGCGTATTCGACATTAATATCAATGGAAGATTCCGTCGAGGCCAGGCGGCGAAAGGGTTCATTTGATGGCTGTTGCTCTGTTCCTGGCTGAACTGATTTTTCCTTATTTGTTGGTGAATTCAATGCTGCTGGAGCAGAAGCTGCGTGCCGTGATCTGGTATTCACTGAAATAATACAAATTTGGGGGTAATTTAACTTTAGCAGAACAGTGAGATCGAAATTTCATGACAGAACAGAGATAAAATTTTAAAAAAGCAGCTAAGCTCGAACAAGAAATCAAAACATTATGCACACACGAAAAGATAGACTACACCAATTGTTTCAAGGTTTTCAATTTTTCCATCAATTTCAAGATTCAAGTCTCTGAAACTCCCTTTCCTCTTAACAAACTGACTCAAAAGATTACAAGTGTGCACAAAATTGGACTGCGCCGGTGCCTTTTCTGGCCCATCATAATCTTGCCTTGGCTTCAACATTCTTATACAAAGCTCCCAACAAGAATTTTGCTAGTTGAAGCTTTGAATTGATTAATCTTATTTCAAGTTACAGAATTCAGAGGAAATGGCAGAAGGGTTTTGAGAAGGAAAAAGAAATGAAGATCCATAATGTGGAAACAAAGGCTGAAGCTTATCAAGTTCTTGTGTTGTGCCTCTCTCATGGTTGGATCAATAGCTTTAATGCCTTCATTAAGCACGTGATAATTGCGTACAGCCTCACCAAGTTGGCATAAAATTGAATAAAGTGGAGGGGTCTAGCATAAATTACAAAACAACAAAATTTCATGGATGAAATGAAAAACGAGCTTGAAAGGCGAGGCGATAGATGCTTTGATCAATGTCTCTGTTCCACTCATTTATGAATTTGCACTTCGAACCCTCAACTCCAAAAGAATAATAGTCGGTAGTGGGTAAGGTGTTGACGATGAATAGTTTGAAAAATAACATCGATCACACGTGAATAATAACGATCTAGAAAAATGTCTAGTCTGATTAAATTGGGTTGGATTCGGGTCATTTTCGAATAAGCCTCGTTAATTTATTATATACGAGCTATGAAATATCATCTTATCAAAATTAATGTTTCTATTAAATCATGAATCTTACTAATTTAAATGATAAATTTAATTTAAAGTAATTTATTTGTATGTAGCGAGATCAAACTATTAAGTGCTAAATATATGATCATTACCAAACAAAAACAAAAGAATTTCTTATTTAAATATTGGGTACCAAACATATCTAACCCGACTTCAAGTAAAATAAATTGGATTCGAAACCAATCAAGAACCCCAGCCATACATTCAAATATGGGCTATACGGCATATCAATATCTATACTATATATATAATGGATTTTAGTGGTCCGGCTATTTCAAACCAATGCCTAATTATACTCATACCCTTGTCAATATAAAATATTACCATTACACCTGATATCTATATGTTCATCAGTTTATGTTATGCCCTTTACAATCTTACAAATTACCATCACACTACCATACAAAATTACAATATTACCCTAAAAAAGTTACTACAATTCAAAAAAATTAAATATAAATATATTGTATAATCATTTAATAATTTAAATTTTAAAAAAAAACTGAAATCAAAATAAAAAAAAGACGTTACAATTATCACATAAATTTAAAAAAAAAAAAATTTATATATGCATGCAATGTATCCAAGGGACTAGAATCATTAATGGGACTATCTTTTCTAGGGGTAAAATCGGATATTTATTCGACGAGAAATGTTTAGAACAATGAATTTATATAAAAATTGTTTATTTCGTAATAAAAAATATCACATTTTATATTTTGTTTGCTAAAAATTATTATTCAATTTTTGTCTCTCTGCCATGTAAATAATTTAAGACCGGGAACCAAAAATATGTATGTAAATATGAACGCAAACTGCACCGGCAGTCTCAAAGGTCTGTAGATTATATTTTTATAATATTTCTAACTGGTGCAAATAGAAATTTTAAATAAGTCGTATCTTGCTCAGACCAATAAATAGAGCTCCATTTGGAGTGGAAGTAAAGGACAAGCTCTGGGAAAGATGGTGGCCATGTACCAATAATTAGAAATGAAAAATACAGTTGCACCGTTAACTAAAACTTCAAATAACAGTCACAAGAAATCATTCAACATCCAAACCTTTCCATCTACCGACAAACCCTAGTCGAAATATCCTACACATATGTATTAGATTTTGACGGACGAAGATGTGTTCTGATTCATAGCATTTTTGGCGCGTATATTCTTCTTCGATTTTGGAGCCATTTTTCTTATTTCTTACAATCTTATGGATCGATTAACTTCGAAATGGAATCTATAACACGTCGGAAAAGGATTGTGGAGATGAAATGAAAGGATTTTTTGTTGTGGAAGAAGACAGTGTTTGATTTTTGAATGTTTGTTGTTGTCCGTCTCCTTCTATTCCAAATGTAATGTTATTTTGGTCTTTTCAACATCGAATCGATTTGAATGACTGTTTTAAAATATGTTTACCTGTTAGTATCGGCCTAAAATTTGTCATAACATATATTATTTTAACATGAGACATGTTTTATATATATATATATATTTGTAAAATAATGTGATAATGTGTTTATCATTTTGGTTTAGTTTCTTTTTAATTTAATTTGAATAATTTTTTTGGATTTTAATAAATTTTTTAAGAATAATATGATAAATTGTATGATAGATGTGATGAGAATTCAATCACGGTGTTTCACAAATTCCTAAGGTCATTCCTCTGTACTCGGCTTCTGCACTAGATCTTGTAACACATTATGTTCTTGCTCCTCCATACAACTAAATCCCACCTACAAATGTAAATTATCTAGAAATTGATCTCCTGTCATAAACTGCTCCAGCCCCAATCAACATCGGTGATATTTTGTTTGTTTGTATTTTAGATAACAGAATCCCCTTTCCAGGAGCAGATTTTAGATACCTCAAAATGCACATGACAGGGGTGGATCTACAGTAGGGGTTGTGGTGGGCTTCAGCCCCCCCAACCCATTCTGTATATATATTATTTGTTTAGAATTAGTCGAATGAAAGTAGTAGTGTTGTAGACTGTAAAAGCAGAAGTACAATGCCTCTGGGCATGTGTTCGAATCTTGTTCATGGCATTCATGAAGACTGATAAAAGTTTGGATTTTTTTTACTTTTTTTGAAGTATAAATTTTTGTATAGCCCCACAAAATATTTAAATGTCACCCCATAATACTTGGATTTATGTATTGTCCAAAATTTTTTTTTTTTTTTAAAAATATAAAAATAAAAAATTTACAAACTTATTTGTCCCGATTAACATCTTTAAATGTATTTTTTAAAAATTGTGATATATAGTACTTTTAGTTAAAAAAATTCTTTTAATTACAACTTTTGTATTTAGACTTAATATATATATATATATGTATTTGTCCAAACTATTTTTAAAAAAAAAATTATAAAACTAAAAATAGTTACAAACTTATTTGTCCCGATTAACATCTTTTAAATGTATTTTTAAAAAATATGTAGATATATATTACTTTTAGTTAAAAAAAAATTCTTCTAATTGTGTACAACTTTTGTATCTAGACTTAATATATATATATATATATATATTATACTCTCGTTAACGAATATGCAAAATGAAGTGCTTATATAAAATAATATGAAAAATAAAATATTGTGAAAATTATCTCTTTTAATAAAATATACATGTTAAATAAGATAACTTATACATGTTTAAAAACATTTACATTTTTGATGCTCAGCCCCCCCAAATTAAAATCCTAGCTACGCCCTGCACATGACTGCATTCATATGTTGTTCACCATGATTATACATGAACTGACTAACAATACTTAGCGCATATGCGAGAGCTGGTCTTGTGTGAGCTAAGTACATTAGCCTTTCAACGAGTCTTCGATACCTCCCACTGTCTACCGGTACCTGGCTTGTCTCGATAAATAACTTCAGACCCTCTTCCACCGAAGTATCAGCTGGTTCACAGGCTGACATACTAGTTTCATGAAGTAGATCTACAACATACTTTCTTCGAAATAGAAAGATTCCTTTACTCGACCGAGATACTTCAATGCCCAAAAGTATTTTAATGGACCTAAGTCTTTCATTTCAAATTCCTTTGACAAGTACTCATTCAAAGCTTTAGTTTCTTCTGGGTCATTGCATGTGACGATCATGTCATCCACATAAACAATGAGTGCAATAATTTTCTCATGCTGCCTCTTTAAAAATAATGTGATGTGACTGAATTACTTTGTTTGCAACCAAATGTAGTCATGGATTTGTGAATTCCAAACCATGCTCTAGGGGACTGTTTTAATCCATATAATGGTTTATTCAACTTGCACACCTTATGTTTTTGTCTTTCGGTTATCATACACCCTAGTGGGAGATCCATATAGACTTCTTCCGAGAGTTTACCATGTAGGAATGCATCTTCACATCACAATGTTGTAACAGCCAATCAAAATTTGCAGCTAAGGATAACAAGACCCAGACATTATTGATTTTGGCTACAGGTGCAAATGTCTCAATGTAGTCAGTTTCATAAGTTTGAGTGTTATCCTTTTGCCACCAATCTCGCATTAAAGCGTTCGATCGTACCATCATCATGTGTTTTACAGTAAAGATCCATCGGCACCCAACTAGTTTTTTCCTATTGGACGGTCAACGAGCTCCCAAGTTGGTTCTTCTGCAAGGAGTCCATCTCTTCATTCATTGCAGCTTTCCATTTGGGTCAGTTAGGCTTCCTGCACATTGTTAGGTATAGATACAATAGATAAATGATTTACAAATGACTGATTTGTTTGTGACAAGCGATGTGTAGATATATAATGGTTCATGTGATATCTTACTTTGCTAGACAACGAGGTTTATACGTAGGTTTTGAATACCTCTGATGAGACGTGTGTGGTAACTGTTTCCTAGTAGACTCAAGTTAACTTCTGATTTGGTTTCATCAAACACAACCAAATTATTCGAGTACAATCATCGATAAAGGAACGAACCAATGTGATCCTCCCAACGTAGGAACTTTGGATGGTCCCCAAACATCAGAATGAATATCACAAAAGTAACATAACTTTTATTTAAAATCAAAGGAAATGATGTATGACGCCTTTTAGCAAGTTCACACACATCACATTTGAAAGCAGAAACTCCAAATTCATAAACAAGCTAGGAAACAACTTTTTTAGATAACCAAATGAGGCATGTCCCAAACGTCGATGCCAAAACAAGATTTATGATTTCTTCTTTATTGAACCAGTGCTCTACTATGAAAGTCTGTTGTAATCTGCGGGAAGTGTCCGACTCCCATCATTTATCTTTATCGCATAGCTCTATGTTAGAAATATATACTCAAACAAGCAAACTTAGCTTTTTGTAGACCATTTGCATGTACCAAGCTTAACCAGCTTGCTTTTACTTGTCTCCAAATTCATGATGCCACTCTTTATGTATAAATAGGGTAGGCAAAGAAGTCAAACAAATAGACATAGTTTTATGAGCAAATTATCAATCACCATATTGTACAATGAATCTAAATTCTCCAATCTTATATCTCCATAAAACAACAAAGGATACTAACCTTTAAACAACTGCCATTGAGCAGATAATTACCACGCTTAGGTTGAATTAATTCTCCTATGCAACATACACAAAAAAAGTTATGTTTTGAAGGACAAAAACAAAGATGGAAACATAGTAACCTAATCAACATTTACTTGGTTTAGTTGTTGGTATAATCACAAAATTTTTCTTTTTCAGCATCAGTAAAAACCTTGAAATTCTTTACCCCCCTGCATCATATAAAGTACTGATTTACCATAAAAAAACCACTGAAAATAATTACCCTCTCTGTTGTTCATATTATGATTGTGGGTAGCTTGATTTGTATGCTACTCCAATCTTCCCTTTATTATCAGAAAAATTACAGAAAATGCATATAATCAAAAAATATAAGTGAATTGTCATGGTAAAGAAAACAAGAAAATTACGAGACTGTAGATGAGGACATCTTTGAATATGCAGTTGTACGCCATGTTTTTTCACAACGCGTGAAGAAAGTAAACAAAGAAGACAAACAGATAGACATAGTTTTATGAGCAAATTATCAAGTACTATAGTGTACAATGAATCTAATCTCCAATCTTATAATCCATAAAAAAACAAAGAATATTAACTTTTAAACAACTGTCATTGAGCAGATAATTACCACTCTTAGTTGAATTAAATCACCTGCAACATACACAAAAAAAAATAATTATGTTTTTGAAGGACAAAAGCATAGATGGAAACATAATAACCTTATCAACATTTATTGGTTAGTTGTTCATATAATCACAAACTTGTTCTTTTTCTGCATTAGTAAAAACCTTGAAATTCTTTACTTCCCCTACATCATAATAAAGTGCAGATTTATCATTACAAACCACTGAAAATATTTATCTTCAACTACTAATAAAGAAAATCTCAAATTACCGATGTTGTTCATCTTGTGATTTTGGGTAAGCTTGATTGGTATGCTGCTTCAATCTTCCCTTAATTGCCGCCTGAAACTGGCTGAGTATCCAGACCCCAAGGAAATTAGACGGTGAAGTCAAGTTGTTAGGATGCAAGACCAAACAATGTTCAATTTTAGATCTCTCTTCAATGAACTTATAGAGATTATGAAAATCCAACAACTCCGGGCTGAAATTAACACTGAATGCAAATGTTTGTTAAAAAAAACAAGAAGTTGTTTGAAAGCTAGAAGCAAATCAGAATGCTTGTTTTGTGCTCGCACGATCGTACTAATAAATGCAAGAACATTCAACATATAATACATCATATCCTAGAAAACAAATAAGACAAAGAATAACAAACTCACAAAATAAACAAAACAACACAGGGCACCGGGAAAAAAGTGGCAATTTAAACAGGAGCGCTTGAATTTTCACCAATCAAACATTTATGTCTCCGAAGGATAAAAGAGTCTAATTTGAGTGTTGAAAAAGCCCGTGAAAATTGCTGGGAATTTGGGAGGTTTGCCCTAATCTACACAAATACGATAAGAAAGACAAGCCCCCCATCAACGGGATTTCCTGCAGAGTAACAGAGGAAACACGAAATCAGAAATTATTGCAGCAAAAAAGGGATCGATGCACCACCTATACCATCGGCACAAACATTAAAATATTATTAAAAAAAAGTTTTGAAATTACCGTACGTGAAAAAGTTAAAAAGCATTACGGTAAATTGATAGTTGGACTGACGATTTCAACTTTAGCCAATTGTTAATTTTAATTAATTATATAAATATATATTAATATATATAAATATATGTATAGATGTATATAGGTATGTATTGTAGTTTTATATATATATAATATATATACATATACGTATGTATATATTTATATATATACATACATATATATATATATATTATATATATTATACATATAAGATATAAGATATACGTATGTATATTAATATATATATATTGTAATACCCCCGAAAGTTATATGATTATGTGCTACGATGTATTTAAGAGGGTTGTGGTATTTTAAGTGGGGGGGGGATTATATTTATGATATGATGATATGGTTTAGGGGGCATATTACATGTTTTTAATTGTTGTATTGATGTAGTACAATTATAAAATATCAAGGGAAGATATTTTTATACATCGTATGAAATACCGGGACACAATTAAACACACACAAACCACCCTACATGCAACCACCCCCCCTAACCCATGCCAATCAAACTGTTGATAGGCTGACTTCTCACCCCACTTGGCTCAATCATTCAGCCTCTCCTTCCATCCCAAATCTCGACCCTTCTCTCCCAAAGAAACACCAGCACTTGCTGAGTAAAAACTTGAGGAGCCTTGCCATTTTCATCCCTTGGAAGTCTCTCAAAATCGGAGCAAAGTAGGGTAAAAAACCATGCTCTGTCTGTGTTTTAAGCTTATTAGGTTCTTGCTTTTATGTATGGTAAAAATGGCATGATAGCTTAGGTTTCTTGAAACCTTCGATTTAAATGATTAAATGGTGTTATTATGAAGCTCTCAGTATTTTTCCTTGAGCATGTTATGTGTTTTATATGAAGGATTAAGGCATGTGAACTAGGGTGTTCGAAAATCTGGGAAGATGTTTCCCCTGTTTTCTGGAAAAATGTGGATTGAGAGTGGTATTGAGGAGGTTATATTATGCATGTTAGAGGGTCTTGGGTGAACCTTCGATTTGGGTACACGAATGATAAGTTGGTAAAGCCCAGGATATTTTTGTTCAAGCATGTTTTATGAATTATGGTATAGTTTTTATGGCATGAAATGAGAGTACTCGAAAATCTGGGTAATGCCATGATGCCCTGCTTTCTGTAAGTTGGTTGAGCTCTAGTTTATGATGATATTATGATGCATGTTAGCTTAGGTTTTGTTAAACCTTGATTTAAGTACTTACATGGATATTTTATGAAGTTATTCACATGATAGTTTCAGCATGAAAGATGTGTTGTGAAGTAGAAAGATGTGGTGTGAAAGGTAGTGCTCAAAAATCTGGGGAAAATCCCGATTTTCAGAGCTCTCGATCGATCGAGATTTGGTTCGATCGATCGAGCGAGACAGTGGGTCGATCTAATGTATTTTAAAATTGTGATGCCGATCGATCGAAGGATTTTCGATCGATCGGTGAAATACTTCGACGATCGACGAGGCGAGGAAAGGAAGCTAAGGCACTGTTAGTGCACAGTGTCTCGATCGATCGAGACTTTGGGCCGATCGATCGAGACAGGCAGAAAGTTGAAAATATAATGATGTTTTATTTTGTTAAGTTTATGATGTGAGATGGTTTTGAGGCATCTAAAATGGTATTATGTGGTCTTGTAGAACCATCCCAGGTACCGGCACCATCAAGGAGATAAAGTCTGTTGACTCCTCCTCTTTTTGAAAAGGTACGTAAGAGGCGTACGGGCATCGGACGGTAAACACACATCTTTATACTACAACTATGCTTTTATTGCACGAGTATACGATGTTTATACGATGAGGTTTATACGATGTTTATACGATGAGGTTTATACGATGCTATATGATCATGTTTACATGATGATATGTGGTAAGGTGCCACGGGGTAAGGTGCTCCACATGGTAAGTAGTCATGCGATGATATTGTGGTAAGGTGCCACGGGGTAAGGTGCCCCACATGGTAAGTAGCCATGCGATGATATTGTGGTAAGGTGCCACGGGGTAAGGTGCCCCATATGCATGATTTTGAATCAGGGACAACAATAAGAAGTTAATGAATAACCAGCATATTTACTTAACCAAGATTCATGCATTTATATAATGTTATTATGTTGTAAGTGAAATTGTATATGCTATGATGTTTGTCCCTGTAGGTACGCTTTGGACGAAAGGACTAAGGGTCGGGTGAGGGTTGAGCAGTGAGCTACGAGGGACACAGGAATGTATAGGATTCAAGTTATGATTAGTATCTACTCTAGGAGTAGTGATGAAATCTAAATGACATTCTTTTGGAATGTAATGAACTATTTTTTTTGAAGCTTTGTATTTTGGCCTGTAATCCTGTTAGCTCGTGTAACAACCGAAACCTTAAGATGTTACCTTAATGCATGATTAGTCCTTCCTTTGTCTATTAATCACTGTTAAGGTGGGAAGACCCCACATTAGTGGTATCAGAGCAGTGGTTAGATAAATCGGGAATGAGCGAATGGTAGCCTTGCAATAAGTTAGCTAGGTGCTACTTTTGAACATGTTTATATGTATGTTATTCATAAAGAAGAAGAGTGATGCTAACATGTTCAATTATCTAACGATGAGTTTTATGAACTGCTTTTGGTGTTGTTATAACCCTTGCGTTGCAGCATGGCAGCAAACATAGAAGTGGGTGACGCCATTAGTGTAAATGCAAGTGCTGGGCGTACGAATCCATTACCACCACAGCCTTGGGCGAAGAACCCTCTGAACAGCAGTTGCTACCTGGGGAATGAGCTTGGCTCAGTTTATGATTGTATCGACCTCCGATGTTCGAGGGAACTGAATCAGGAGAGAAAGCTGAGGAATGGTTAGAGAGAGGATCGAACAGATATTTGTGGCAGCGCCTTGTGCAAAGACGGCCTGGATCAGATTAGCAGAATTTCAGCTGTCCAAGAAGGCACTGATGTGGTGGAAAACCACAGTGATTGAGCAAGAGGCTCAGGGACAAGAGGTGAATTGGAAGATGTTCCGAACGCGGTTTCTGAACCGCTATTTCTCAGCCGCTGCAAGACAGTCCAAGGAGGATGAGTTTACCAGTTTAAGACAAAGGTACCATGCCTGTATCTGACTATGCTCTACATTACTGTTCCTTACTACGATGTGTGCCACACATGGCTGCATGCAACTCAAGCGAAGATGCGGAATTTCATGAAGGGCTTGAGGCCTGAACTGTATGACAGGGTGATCACTTGGCCCTGCCTGTTTTGATGATGCACTCTCACGAGCTGAGCTAGCTGAACTGGGGAGTTGGTTGCATATCCTGATGCAGTGCCCCTCCAGCACCCCCTCAGAAATCTACTTCTGACCACTTGAAGCCCAGGGGTGATGATCAGTTTAAGCCTAGGGGGAACACTTCAGCATCGAGATTCAGTGGCAAGAGACCCGAGAATCGATGGAAAGGAAAAGGTAGGAATGATACTCCATCTGGGAGAGGACAGCCTCAGGGAGATAGATCTGGAAGAGCTCAGTGCACTATATGTGGACTATCACACTTGGCGAAAGGACTGGTTGGCTGCTATGTCTGTGGCGACAGAGGCCACTTCGCTCACAGTGTCTCCAAAAGGGGAAGACAGCAGAAACCCTGCGGGGGAGGCCTACGGACAGAGCGACACCGCACAGACCACTTTTGCACCGAGGCAGTATGGAGGTCAGCCC
>CAJQUN010002658.1:0-24105 GCA_907163345.1 Haberlea rhodopensis | reverse complement strand
GACAACTTGTAGAGAATTGAGTTGGCTATCCAACCAAATTAGAAGCATGTCGTTTTGATGTCCGACTATGATATATGATTGATTTAGTCAACAGCGTCGGGGTCTACTTGTTGTATCTACTGGTCCAGTAGACCTTTGCTTTGTCAACTGGTCCAGTTTACTTCAACCCATTTCTTTTCTAATTATCAAGCTCCTAATCATGATCTATTCACAGCATACTTGATGAAATATGTTAGCAACACAATAACAAGTTTGCTAACCTCAAAACAAAGCTTATTCGGGTTTCGAAAACCCAACAATCTCCCCATTTTTTATGATCACAAAACTTGAATAAAATATGAACATTAAAAGCACAATGTTGCATAACAAGAAACCATATTTTTAAAAACAACATATTTCTCCCTCTTTTTGTGTGAATAAAAAGGAAGACAAATAAAATTTACTCCCCCTCAAGGATTGAGATTAAACTCCATCCCTTAATTTTAAAAATAAGTTTGAAAATTAGAGCAAGTGAGGGGCAAATGGGGTAGGCTGAAAAAAAATACAATGCACATTAATTTTTGAACAAACATAACCTCTTTTGATGATGGATGAAGTATGTGACAACAAATTTGAATTTTTGACAAAACTCAACAAAGTCCATTTTATCTTTTCTGTGACAGCACACTTGAGTATACTTTGCAGAATAAACTGCTTTTCCTCATGAAGAATTATGCTATAAGACCTATAATCATCTATGAGTCTAGTTTGCAACATATAAATGGTTTGTCATTTGGACATCCGAGCAAGGTTTATGTCAATTTTCCCAAAATCGCTGCAAGCTGCCAGAAAACTAAAATGCTTCGAAAATTGTTAGAAAAATTCTAAAAATAAAATTTTAAACTTAAAATGGGTTTAGAACAGACTGAACGAAATTTAAACATTTAAAATAGATTTTAGAATTATTTTCGTGCAAAATGAATGCAATGAAATTGATTTTTATGCTAAAAAAATTTCATACACCAAGTTTTGAAAATTATGCTATGAAAATAATTTCATGCTCATAGGAAAGTTTTCTTGAAAAGATTTCCGTCTAAAATCGGTTAAAATGCTTTCCAAGAACATGTCTCTGATGCCACTTGTTAGGATAGATTTCGGGGGTGGGTGGTCAATCAACTCCCGAGTTCAACTAACTTTAGCTTCAATAGCCTGTGTTCTTGAAATAATTGCACCAAGAGATTATATCGAGTTCGGTTACAATACGAGCGGAAGACAGTCGATGTTAGGATCAAATAGGAGTGTTTAGAGGTGTGTGAATAAACACTATACTAAATTTATCTTTTTCGGTTTTCCTGGATTGATTTCACTTGGGTTAGCAAATGAAACATATTTCTTAATCAATGCTAATCTGAACAGACCACTGATAGTGTAAGTGCGAAATCGATCTGTTCTTAGTTAGCAGATCGGTCTGATAGCTTTGAAACACGAAGTAGTACGAAATGAAATGTAAATGGACATGATGTGTTTCTGGAAGTTCGAAGGCAATTCATTCTACCTCTCACATTCTTTCAATTAAGGAAGGATTCACTAGAAGACTTTGAGTAATACAATCCCGTTGTACAACCCCGATTCAGCTGGATTTACCCCACTACCAGACTGAAACTCCTAGTCTCTCAATCTGTTAGACACAATTCGTCTGACAGTTACAGTGAACTCAATCTTCTATCTTAGAACAAATACAGTTGATAGAGTGAATTACTCTGAGCACAAATGATCCTTAAACGATCAAATAAAACAATAAGATGTACTATCAATTTTGAGCAGATCGACAAGATGAAGTCTTTCGATGATAGTGTTCTGCTCGAATGAATGCTCAATAAATGATTGATTGTTGATCTCGTATGAGTGTTGTACCACTCGTGTCGTGAGCATCGTGTCTTGAGCATTTAAGTTGCACCTTTATATAGGCATTTCTGCCAACGATAATATTTCATTTTGCGTGCAATTCTTTACTTTAGTCAACCTCTGAACAAACTGCAGTCTTCTATTTTAGACTATTTCCTTCTGGTCTGTTCTTTCGGCACTTGTCAGATAAGATCTGCTTTGTCTATTTACCATTTAAGTTAACTTCAGTCTTTGGTCTATTTCAGCATAAATGCTACATTAAATGCTTCAATAAATAGTTGTGATTATTCGAACTGATGAACAAAATTTGCTAACTTAGTCTGAATTGATCTTTCTGAAATAAGCTCTGATCTGATTTGCATCGATCTGGACTGTACCGATCTGGTTGACATCGATCTGGTCTTCATCGATCTGGTTGACATTGATCTGGTCTGTTTTGTCATCTTTAAAATCCGGAACCAACAAATTCCCCCTTTTTGATGATGACAAAACCTAGCTTCTTTATCTTTTTAAGTCCTTTCTCTTGTAGAAGTTATGTTCAAAAATAAATGAACTAATTGTCTTCTTTATTATTTAGGAGTTCGGATCGATTAAGTCTTTTAGTTCAAAAAATGAACTTTTCAAAAAAAAATGATCAAGACTGTGAATTCCGAAAGACTTTTTATAAACTCGTCTGATGAATACATTTACAGATGTTATTCATTACAGGCAGTCATTTATTTCTTCTTTCGGGCGGCTGTGTTCTGGCTTCATTTATTTCTTTTCCCCCCTTTTTGGCATCAGCAATCTCCTGAAGAAAATCTACGATCTGCGTAGCTGAGCACAGATAGCATCAAGGCGATGATCTTGGGTAAGAAGGGATTTGGCAACTGCGGTTTTTTACTTCTGAAGCCAGCTCGATCTGTTCTTTTCTCAGGCTGGTTTTATAAGAAGCTTGTTGAGAGATCAGATCGTTCAGACTATACTATTGACGCTCTTCAGCATCTTTCCCTTGAAATAATCAAAGTCCATAGTGGTAGTCCGCTGGCTTTGGTGTACTTCTCTTACTCCTTGAGAGAGAGAAAGAGGAAATTCTCAGATAGTTCTCGGAGGGACTTGGCCACTGATCGAGTATTAAAGTAGTCTGGTCTGTCTTCAGCAGGTTCATAGCCAGCTCTTTCCCTTTTTCAGCCGAAATGAAGGGTTGCTCGAGATCTAGTTCTTCTGCAAACGCTTGCGGAGAAGATGAGTCAGCCGGCACAACAAATGGGGCAGCAGATTGGCGACGTTCGGACCGGACTAATTCAACAAGATCCATAGAAAATTGATTCAAAAATGCCAAGTCTGCAGCAGACTGATCTGCTTGGACTGTTTTTGACGGAGCTGGAAGGTCTTTAGCGTGCTGGTCTGAGATTAGGAGACTGTGGACGCAAAAGGAAGAGACATAGTAGGGGATTCCAGTAATACGTCATTGCCTCAAACCTCTGCAGCAGTCGGAGCATTAGGAGGTGGTGCTTCGCTGGCTTAGTAAAGGATTCCTCATATTCTGCGGAAATTTGCCCTGCCACAGTCTGGCTTGGGGTTGGGTGATCCGGCCTGGGAGGAGGGGTTGAAATATTCAACCTCTGACGATGCATTCTGACAGCCATATGTAGAGTGAGGACGTCCATATCTAGCTGAGATATAACCTCGCTATCGTCCTGGATAGTCGGGGTTGGTTATATCAAAATTTGCTTTCTTAGCTTGGACAAGGAGAGTTGCGAGCCTCAGCCTATGTTTTGCACAGAACAGCTATTTTCGATGCACAGCGATGCGAACATCGTCTGTTCTGTGCCTTTCAGAATTTCTTGTTCCATCTTGTTCAGTCGTTTGAGCTTACCCAAGAACAGATTGAAGTGATTCACCGTTCTGTACAAGACCCATTCATCGAATATGGCGGCGAGGGCATGCACTTTTTCTTCAATGTCTTCCATGGCAAGGTCAATAGCTATTTGAGCAGATGATTTGGGCCTTGAGGGTGCAATCTCTGTCATGATGGCTTTTCCCTTCCCAGCAACGGATGAGGGTTTGATTCCTAATTGGGTATAATCGCCCAATTCTTTAATCACAATACCATTGACAACTAGGATATTGGATGTGATTCGGGGCACAACTTTGGCTAGTTTGGGTGGAGCTTTGGTTGTTTGAGAGTGTGGAGCGTGGGATTTTGGGGGTGGAGCTTGGAGTACTGGGGTTGCTTGGGTTGGAGGAGAGGTAGATATGGGTTTGGGGTTTAAGGTTGTCAGGGGTTTGGTGAGTTGGGTTTGAGGCTTCTTTGGTAGGGGTTTGGTTAGGGGTAAGGTAGTAGAGGCAGACTAGGTTTCATCAGAGTCAGTCTGGACCACTACCAATTTTGCTTAGCCCTGGTCTTCTTTGCTGCAGCCTGTTCTGCACCAACCTCCATCTTGATGGTCAATAATTCAGTGAGAGTTGGGGAGTACTTTTGGACTTTAACAGGGCCAGTCATTTGAGATTAATGACTTTGAACGGACTGAGTGCCGAAGATTTCCCCAGCTCAATATTTACCGACTCCAACAACTTGCTCAGTGGAACAGCAAAACAGACAACCTGCTTTGCGGAAGTGACGATCTCCAATAAACACCAAATGGGATGGAGGACCAGTCACTTTCTGTCCAAAGTAGATAGCTGCCATGGCCCCAAACTTTTCAGACATCACAGCATCATAACTTCCAGCCTTGCTCAACAACGGCTTTCCAACGATGTCACATAGCACTTGAAAATGGAAAGATGTCTCTTTCTTCTTGAATGCAGGCTTAAGGGTGAGTCCGAAGATTGACACTTTGCGCTGAAATTCCTATAGAGTGTCTTTGGACAAATGAGCGAAATCGGACATGCCAGAGATAGGAAGCCCAAACGTCTCTGTAAACATTTCCTGAGAGAAATTTCAATATTCTGGCCATTAACCGAAGAAGAAGAGAGGAAGTCTTGTGAGAAACACGTTTGAGAATAGTTCTCTGACCACAAATGATCCTTAAACGATCAAATAAAACAATAAGATGTGCTATCAACTTTGAACAGATCGACAAGATGAAGTCTTTCGATGATAGTGTTCAGCTCGAATGAATGCTCATAAATGATTGATTGTTGATCTCGTATGCATGTTGTATCTCTCGTGTCTTGAGCATTTAAGTTGCACCTTTATATATACATTTCTGCCAACGACAATATTTCTTTTTGCGTGCAACTCATTACTTTAGTCAACCTCTAAACAAACTGCAGTCTTCTATTTTATACTCTTTCCCTTCTGGTCTGTTCTTTCGGCACTTGTCAGATAAGATCTGATTTGTCTATTTACCATTTAAGGTAACTTCAGTCTTTGGTCTATTTCAGCATTAAATGCTACATTAAATGCTTCAATAAATAGCCGTTGATTATTCGAACTGATGAACAAAGTTTGCTTACTTAGTCTGAATTGATCTTTCTGAAATAAGCTCTGATCTGATCTGCATCGATCTGGACTGTACGATCTGGTTGACATCGATCTGGTCTTCATCGATCTGGTTGACATTGATCTGGTTGTTTGCCATCTTTAAAATCCGAAACCAACAGTCGACATAACCCGCTCTATAACCGATTAACCATTTGAAAGATATTTTAAAGGTGTGCGCAAGAAAATATGTGAAAACAGTAAGATAAATAAATGCAATAAAGTAAATAACACAATCATTTTTTTCTGGAAGTTCGAAGCACAAATACTTCTGCGTCTCCCCTGCTTCCATCTCATGGAAGGATACACTAGAAGATTTAGTTTACACTTTTCAGTATACAACCTACTTATGCTTATACCACACAAATAGCATAAACTTTTAGCCCACACAGAATCACAAAGTTCATGTTCTTTAACGTCTCACATGGAAAGACCTCACCCACTTGTGATGAATCACCAAATGTTACAATGGTATTCACTCTTCTATTTAGCTCACAAATACAATGAATAGAGTGAATACAAAGCACAAATGATTTCATAATAAATCTGATATAATCTTGAAGGATGTGCCAAAAGGTTTGGGGAATTGCTTTCATTTAGCAGATTTGTTCTTTGAAATTCCCAAATTGAATCCCAAGTGAGTTTGCTTTGGAAAGCTTGGACTGGTCTTCAATCAGCTGATATTGAGCTTCCAAATCATGTATATATAACCCTAAGTAATGATATATACGTTAGATACAAGAATATAGCCGTTGGGACAGTTTGGGTAAGCTTTCAAACATTGCAACGATCATATTCTGCTTTCTGAGCTATTTTTGGAAGTCCGCTTGTGACAGCCCACCTCAACGGGTCGCCCGCCGTGTTCAATTGCTTGAACACAAGGCTTCACTCAATTCAAAAATTAGTTATCACTTTGAAATTCTGTTTAGCGGAAACATTCCTATTTTCAAAACAGACTAAAATGTGTTGACATAATAAAATTTGACTTTGACTTCTAAAAAAAAATTGGCAGAGTCTCATCTTAAAATTTATACCATGTGATCATCCAGATCACTCAATCCAACAATACAAATATCTCAATAATAATATAAATAAGTCTCAACATCAAAATCGTGCTAAAAACATAATAAAACTAAATCCATGTCCTCAAATAACATAGCATCATCAACATAATCAAACTTCATTATATATCTAAATATCTCTATATCCGCGCATCTATGTCTCCGACTCCATCTGTAATATGTCACATTACAGGTAAAGGTAAGTTGCAGTATTTTATATTAAGCATAAGAAACATTTGTCAAAAGTATTCAAAATATCATTTTTCATAATGTGACGAAAAATAATACATTTTCATATCAAAATAACTTTCACACATATATGGTTAATCTGGACAGTTAACAGAGCTAACTTTCACAAAGCAGATTCATAACAGAAATAACTGTACAGATAACCAAAGAATACAAACAGTATCATATAACAGTCACATAATAACCATACGATAACCATGCTGTAATGAAACAAATGCATACTCAAATAAGGAGGTGACACAATGATATCATTTCAGACTATACCCGCTGGAAGGGTATTGGGCAGATATATACCCCTCCGCCTTCGGGCAAAACAAAATACGTTTATTTATTCTCGTCGTCAACGAGCCGAAAGTGTGTGTGTTTTTACCCTCGTCGCAAGCGAGACAAACGAAACAAAGAACATCCACAGTTCACAACCTCAAATCGTATTCACTGAATCAAGACAATCATGGCATTTAAAATAGTTTTGACACACAATAAAACGCTCCATGTTTTTGACACATTTCTATCAAAAATCATTTCTTTCAAAATAATCTTGCATGCTTACTATCCCAAAACATTTCAAAAATAAATACATAAAGTACTTAAAATAATTTGCGGAAAATGCAACTCCCTTTACGTACCTCAAAGCTTCCTAAAACGCTCAAGATATACACTTTCCAATAATCTCCAATTGTATCAAAGATTTCCTATCACATGTTTCAACGTCATTAAAAATATTTGATTTATTCGATTAACTTCTCAATTGTCATAATCCCCTACTAATTTTATTAATCCATTTTAGACCAATGAATGTCTACTTTTGAAATTCTCAAACTTAGATGGCCACACTAGCATTTCTAGTTACAGTAGTCATATCTCACATATAAATGAGCTTTCATATGTCGGTTCCAACTATTTTCATGAACTTCATCGTGACCTTACTGTCCTTTTGCAAAGTCTATAAGCTACAGACATAGCTAAGGGTTTTCTAGTTCGATGCAATAGATGTAGCTTGTTGTAACTTACAATTTATCAACCATTCTAACAATGAAACGAATCAAACGATATAAGTCTATTGACTATCAGCAGAATAAAATTTTGATAAAATACTTTTAAAAATTTAATAATGTGCATAAAAAATATTCTGCACTTTGTTTGCTAAAAAAAAACAAATTCCCATGATTCTCACAACCACTAACACTTGATAAAAAAAATTCATAATCATAAAAGGAAAAGAAGAGACTATGGCCTCACGACCATTTTTTTTTTCAAAACAAAGCGAAAGAAATTGTTTCCTATACGCATCAACTAATGTTTTACAGGTATAACCTACTCCAATTAACATTGATCATAATCGAAACTATAAGCATAAGAGGAAGAGGGATTTATACCAAAATTTCCAGAATTTATATCGAAGTTCGCTGCCTCCTCCGACGTGTACGAAGTTCTGATAAAATTTCATGGCTTTTGTGACAAAGGAAGGAATTGGGTTATAAATAAGAGAGATTGCTAAACGGCTCTTGCAGTTACGAATTTGAGGCGACAAAATTAATGGAGTAGAAACTAAAAATTTGGGGAAAGGAAGAGGGGAAGACGTGCGCTGAAATTCTGAAATGGGTTTATAGAAGAGGAGGCACGACTTTAGCTAAATTTAATAAATTAATTAATTTTTTTAAAATAAAATTGTGGGCCTTAATTTTTTTTTGGGCCATTACAATCTCCCCACCTTTAAAAAGTTTCGTCCTCGAAACTTGCTCCAGGCTTTATATCCGGATACTTAGCATATAGTTCATCTTCTTTTCCCACATTGCCTCATCAGGTGAGTGATTGCTCCATTGAACCTTAACATACGGATCGTCTTAGTTCATAGAATTCTCTCGTGACGGTCTATTATCATGACTGGATATTCTGAATATGTGCACTCCTTGGATAATCCAATCTCTGTTGCCTTAAGCACGTGACTTTCATCTGGAACATATTTCCAGAGCATCGAGACGTGAAATACATTATGTACTCGGTCTAGTTCCGGAGGTAGAGCAAGTCGATATGCAAGGTTCCTATTATTTCCAAAATTTCATATGGTCCTATGTATCTCGGACTTAACTTCCCATGCTTGCCAAACCTCATTACTCCTCTGAATGGTGACACTTTCAAATATACTTTATCCTCTTGCTGGAATTCTAAATCTCGTCTGCGAACATCAGCCCAACTTTTCTGTCGACTCTGAGCTGTAAGTAATCTTTTGATGATGGAAACATTTTCATTCGTGAGTTTGATCAATTCTGGTCCTTCCAATACCTTCTCTCCTACATCAAACCAACACTGAGGTGTTCGACATTTCCTCCCATACAAAGCTTCGAATGGTGCCATTTGGATACTGGATTGATAACTGTTATTGTACCCAAACTCCGCCAGTTTCAGATGACGATCCCATTGTCCTTGAAAGTCCAAGACACATGTTCTAAGTAAATCCTCGAGAATTTGAATCATCCTCTCAGATTGTCCGTCTGTCTGTGGATGGAAAGCTGTGCTGTATTTCAAATTCGTTCCCAACACAGACTGTAAACTCTTCTAGAATTGAGAGGTGAATCGGGGTATCTATATCTGATATGATACTGACCGGTATCCCATGCAAACATACCACTTGGTTAATGTAAAGCTGTGCTAATCGTTCATTGATGCAGTTTTCTTCATCGGTATAAAATGAGCACACTTAGTAAGTCGATCAACAATAACCCAAACTGAATCCTTCTGTGTCGTGGTTTGGGCAATCCGGTCACAAAGTCCATAGTAATATGTTCCCATTTCCAACTTGGTATATCCAAGTTTCTCAATGTCCCTGCTGGCTTTTGTCTTTAAGCTTTCACTTGTTGACACACTAAGCACTTTGACACAAATTTCACAACATCTTGCTTCATTCCTGGCCACCAGAATAATTGCTTCTTATCTTGATACATTTCATTCTGTCCTGGATGCATGGCCAATACTGTTTGATGTGAATCTTGTAAGACTTCGCCCCTGAGAGTTGATACCGCTGGAACAAATAGTCTATCATTGAATCTCAATGTTCCATCTTCATGCATTTTAAAACTTCCTTGGTTTGATTCGGCCATTTGCGTGTGTAATTCTGCCACTTAGGATCCTTTGATTGTGCACCCTTATTCCTGACAATAAGATCAGGTTGTGCCATGAGGTTACACAACATCATCGTCCCATTCTGGATGTCTCTTAATTCGACATTCAGATTTAACTTAGACATCTCATCAATGAGTTTTTGTTGCGTAGTCAATAGCATTGATCCGCAACTCTTCCTACTCTGAGCGTCGGCTACTGCATTACTCTTTCCCGGATGATAATGCAATTTCACATCGTAATCCTTGATCAGTTCTAACCATCTTCTCTGTCTCATATTCAACTCCTTTTGAGTGAATATAATATACTTTAAACTCTTGTGTGTGGTCTGTGTAGATATCACATGTGGTTCCATAAAGGTAGTGTCGCCATAATTTCAATGCGAAAACCACCGCTGCCAGTTCCAGGTCATGAGTGGGGTACCTCATTTCGTGTTCTTTCAGCTGTCTTGAAGCATATGCAATCACCTTTCCATTTTGCATGAGTACACACCCTAACCCTTCTTTTGATGCGTCGCTGTAGATACAGAATCCTTCGTGACCATCAGGCAATGTAAGGATGGGTGCTGACACAAGTAGATCTTTCAGTTTCTCAAAAAACTTCTGACACTTGGAATCCAATTCGAACTTTACTCCCTTTCTTGTTAACTTTGTGAGTGGTAATGCGACTCGAGAAAATCCTTCCACAAATTTTCGGTAATATCCGGCCAATCCCAGAAAACTTCGAATTTCAGTCACTGTTGTTGGAACTTTCCACTCGGTGATAGTTTGAACTTTTGTTGAGTCTACTCGGATTCCTTGAGTATCAATGATGTGCCCAGAAAAGATACTGAATCGAGCCAGAAGTCACATTTCTCAAATTTTCCAAATAACTGTTGTTGTCGTAACCTTCCCAATGTCATCCTCAGATGTTCCTCGTGTTCTTCCTTTGATTTGAATAGATCATATATCATCAATGAACACTATGATGAATTTGTCTAGCCATTCTCGGAATACGTGATTCATTAACGCCATGAATGCTGCTGGTGCATTAGTAAGTCCAAACGGCATCACTAAGAATTCATAGTGTCTGTATCTGGTTCGAAATGCAGTTTTGTGAATATCCTGCTCTTTAATTCTGAGTTGATGATACCTAGGTCTTAAGTCAATCTTTGAGAATATTTGAGCACCTTGTAACTGATCGAACAAATCGTTGATTCTCGGTAGTGGATATTTATTCTTCACGGTGAATACACATTCTCATGCTGCCATCCTTTTTCTTCACAAACAATACAGGTGCTCCCCAAGGAGACACACTAGGCCTTATGAACCTTTATCTTGTAGTTCCCTCAATTGTTCTTTCAACTCTTTCAGCTCTGCTGGTGCCATCCTATAGGGTGCTTTGGAGATCGGTTCTGCTCCCGGAATAATATCAATGGAAAATTCTGTACTTCGAATTGGTGGCAATCCTGGCAAATCTTCGGGAAAAACATCAATGATTCATTCACCGTGCAAATCTTACTTATTTTTGCTTCCACTTCAGACACATGGCCACAAAATCGTTCGTGCAAGCTCACACCTTCATAACAGATCTCTTTACCCGAGTTTGCTTGTAAGGTTATAATCTTTCGGTAACAGTCAATGTGAGCCCTTGCATTACTCAGCCAATCCATTCCCAGAATTATGTTGAATTCTTTCATGTTGATAATGAGCAGGCTGGCCTTGAATTCTTCGTTTTCCACAACAAGTGTTACGTCATTGCATACATATTTAATTGAGACTGTCTTTCCTAGTGGACTCAATACTTGCATTATATATAACAGTGGACTGAAGTGCAAACCAAGTTTCTCCACACAAGACTCAGATAAAGGAATTTGAGGCGCCAGAATCAAATAACACATAAACATCTTGATTCGAGAATTTAATTTACCTCCGATCAGCTCATGATCCTCTTCAGCACGGACATCGTACAATCTAGTTTGATTGTGCTGTTGTTGTCCACGTTGTTGATTTTTTCTGAGGTTTGCTTCATAAGGGGACAGTCTCTAATCCGATGATCTTTAGATCCACATTTGAAGCAACCTCCAGGTGTTCCAGTAGCATTCCGCTGTATGACTCCGATTGCACTTTGGGTAGAATTCATTTTTCTTAGTCTCAATGTTCATCTGTTTGCGAGGTGGTGGCGGCCTTTGATATCTGTTTCTAAATTCAGGCTTTCGCTTCCGATTATGAGGGATTTCTAGATTCCTCAATTCAGACTCCACGAACAATGCCCTCTCCATGAGTTCATCAAATTTAGTATCCATGAGAGGTGCCACTTTTAGCCTGATGCCAGTGCGAAGACCCTGTCTGAACCTTGTAATTTTGTTGTTCTCAGATTGCAAATATAGAGGACAGAATCTTCCTAGCTCTTGGAACTTCCTAAGGTATTCCAGCACAGTCATATTATCGGTTTGTCTCAGCCTCAAAAATTCGTCTTCTTTGGCCATTCGGACGCGTCAGGGGAATACTGTTACAGAAATTTCTCTTTAAAACTCGTCCAGGTGATGGAATTTCGTCATGTATTTGCTTCCACTGAGGTCCACCAGTGCTTTGCATTTCCTTCTAGGAATGGAGTCACCACTGTAACTTTTTCTCCATCAGCAATGTTTATAGCTTTAAGTAATTCCTCAATTTAGTCAGCCATTCTTCAGCTTTCATAGGATCAGTCTCATTTCCAAAGTACGGTGGTCGGAGTGCTCTAAATCTCTCAAATTTGGTCCTTCTCTGTTGTTCTGGCTGAGGTGGTGCTGCAACAACATTTTGTTGCAAAACTCCAGCTATAATGCGGCATTGTTTGTGATGTCCACCTCATTCATTGTTCCCAAATTCATATTTGGGTTTCCCCTTCATTTTGGTGCAAATCCTAATTTTGTCCTTCTTCTGAGTCATGATTTGAGCCCTGTCCTGACTACCACTCCGATTACTACTGGTTCTTCCTCTAGCCATTTGGAATCTTAAAACAAGAGTGGAGTTTATCGTAAGATTCATAACCAATAAGCATAAATAGACAAATCATAAATAAACTACTCCTAAGAGAAATGACTAAACTTAACTTATAAACTACCGCTCTGATACCAACTGTGACAGCCCGCCCCAACGGGCCGCCCGTCGTGTTCAATTGCTTGAACACAAGGCTTCACTCAATTCAAAAAATTAGTATCACTTTGAAATTCTGTTTAGCGGAAACGTTCCTATTTTCATAACAAACTAAAATGTGTTGACTTAATAAATTTGACTTTGACTTCTAAAAAAAAAATTGGGCAGAGTCTCATCTTAAAATTTGTACCATGTGATCATCCAGATCACTCAATCCAACAATACCAATACCTCAATAATAATATAAATAAGTCTCAACATCAAAATCGTGCTAAAAACATAATAAAACTAAATCTATGTCCTCAAAATAACATAACATCCTCAACATAATCAAACTTCATTATATATCTAAATATGCTCTATATCCGCATCATCTATGTCTTCGACTCCATCTGTAATATGTCACATTACAGGTAAATGTAAGTTGCAGTATTTTATAGTAAGCATAAGAAACATTTGTCAAAAGTATTCAAAAATCATTTTTCATAATGTGACGAAAAATAATACATTTTCATATCAAAATAACTTTCACACATATATGGTTAATCTGGACAGTTAACAGAGTTAACTTTCACAAAGCAGATTCATAACAGAAATAACTGTACAGATAACCAACGAATACAAACAGTATCATATAACGTCACATAATAACCATACGATAACCATGCTGTAATGAAACAAATGCATACTCAAATAAGGAGGTGACACAAATATATCATTTCAGACTATACCGCTGGAAGGGTATTGGCAGATATTACCCCCTCCGCCTTCGGGCAAAACAAAATACGTTTATTTATTCTCGTCTTCAACGAGCCGAAAGTGTGCGTGTTTTTACCCTCGTCGCAAGCGAGACAATCGAAACAAAGAACATCCACAGTTCACAACCTCAAATCGTATTCACTGAATCAAGACAATCATGGCATTTAAAAATAGTTTTTCACAAACACAATAAAATGCTATTTAAAATTCCATGTTTTCAACATCACATTTCTATCAAAAATCATTTCTTTTAAAATAATCTTGCATGCTTACTATCCCAAAACATTTCAAAAATAAATAACATAAAGTACTTAAAATAATTTGCGGAAAATGCAACTCCTTTACGTACCTCAAACATTCCTAAAACGATGAAAGTGACTCGTCAAGCCGGGTTACAAAGCGAGTCAAGGGCTAAACATGCGAAAGACTTTTCAAGATATACACTTTCCAATAATCTCCAATTGTATAAAAGATTTCCTATCACATGTTTCAACGTCATTAAAACAATATTTGATTTATTCGATTTAACTTCTCAATTGTTATAAACCCCTACTAATTTATTTAATCCATTTTATTTTACTTTTGAAATTCTCAAACTTAGATGGCCACACTAGCATTTCTAGTTACAATAGTCATATCTCACATATAAATGAGCTTTCATATGTCGGCTCCAACTATCTTCATGAAATTCTTCGTGATCTTACTGTCCTTTTGCAAAGTTTATAAGCTACAGACATAGCTAAGGGTTTTCTAGTTCGATGCATTAGACGTAGCTTTGTTGTAACTTACAATTATCAACCATTCTAACAATTTATGGAAGAGGAGGCACGACTTTAGCTAAATTTCATAAATTAATTTTTTTAAAAAAAAGTAAAATTGTGGGCCTTAAATTGGTTTTTGGGCCATTACACCGCTGGTCGGGTCCACTACCGGAGTCCGCTGGTCGGGTCCGCTGCCCGGGTCCGCTGGCCTCTAATTGTTCGAAGTCTGCTGGCCTCTAAAGTCTGTTGGCCTTTACTAGTTAGAAGTCCGCTGGCCTCTCTACTTCGAAGTCCGCTGGACTCTACTGGTGCGAAGTCCGCTAGCCTCTACGACTTCGAAGTCTGCTGGACTCTATTGGTGTGAAGTCCGCTGGCCTTTAATACTTCGAAGTCCGCTGGCCCAATGTCTGCTGCCAACCTTGCTGTCCACCATCGACTGTCTTGATTACAGCTCTTGATTAGTTGATTTCTGGGCACAGTGATCTATATGAAAGTTGTAGCCCTTTTCTCAGCTTTCCACGAAATCAAGAATCGCTCGATTTCGAGTTCGTATAAGATAGTTATGCTCAAAATACGAGGTGATGCTCCTGCTGTAAGTTTGCTGGATGTAGCAGCACAATGCGTGATTTGCAGAAGCTGTTTGACCATCTTAACGTCCGATTCAGTCTTTGACTTCCAAATATGATTTGTAGATATTTGTCTTAGCTTTTCAACCCATACTGAATCATTCTGTTTCGATAAGCGAACTAAGAGTTATGACCGATTATACCACAGCTCCCAATCTGATCCACTTCTGTTCAGTTGAGTTGACCTCTCAATTGGTGTGATCTGTTCAGCGGGTTGACTCAGCTGGTTTTTTTCTGTTACAGTTGAGTTGAATAGTCAACTGATTCTTATATTCATGGTGTTGGTTGCATCATCGTGTTTATAGGTACCCCACCGGATCAAACATAACACAACATCCTATTCAAGACCAGATCCATGCACTAGATTCAATTGCCATGGAAAGTTCGCATCTCATTAATGGGAAAAAAACAACATCCTTTTCAAGACCAGATTCATGCACTATATTCAATTGCCATGGAAAGTAAGTATTAAAATATCTCTCCAATCATCTCTTCAAATTTCAAAATAAACGTAGGATATCCCGATCTCAACTAGAAATTCATGCGCTAGGACTTTAATTTTTGCAATATTAAAACCTAGATTCGAGCAACCATGGGCCCTTGGCCTAGTGGCACCATGTCCTCAACTGATGGTGGGGTCTCGTTAAAAAAAATGGGCTCATAGCGGTCTTTGTATATTAAGCACTACTCAATATAGTCACGTGAAAATTATTTTTAATCAAAAATAGTGCTAAAATTTTGTTTTTAATCAATACTAGTCCCAATTTTTATTTTTAATTTAATCAAAAAGTTGTCCTAAAGCCTCGTATTCAATATGAGACTATTTTATTAAAAAATAATTTCGTGAGATTAAATTGTTAAAATATTATGTGAGACTATTTTTTATTATAAATAATTTCTGTAGGCTTATATTTGATTAGTCCTAAAACTTTAATATTTAATGATATTTTAAAATTTAACTAGGTTCGAGCTCAACTCCTTTACATTTGGTTAACCACGTGGATGGTGGCAAATCAGATAAATTATTCATTGATGGTAGTAATCTGACTATTTAAAACATAATATATATATATATATATATATATTATATTTTTTCCAACATCTACAGAAAATATTAATATTTTACATAAAATTAATAGCAGTTATATTTAGGAGAAGAAGAGGGACACTAGTGACTTTACACACACTAACACAGCCATCACGTGGCATGCACTCTCTCCCAATGGGAAGCCGCCACGTGTTACAATCGTATAAGTCCGCCCCGTCGCGTAGATTTATCTACTTTCACGTGCTTTACGATAGACCGTCCACGTGATTTCTGATCCTCCAGATTCTATCCGACGGTCCATATCTCATGTTATCCAAAAAATCCGCTCGACGTTTAACGACATTTCACTCAATAAATACCTGCACCCACTTCAAAATAGAGAAGGATAAAATAACTCCTGCTAGTTTGCGCCTGAATCTCTTAAACTGCGCACATGGGGTTACTTGACCAGCTCTGGGACGACACCGTCGCCGGCCCACTACCGGATAACGGCCTCGGGAAACTCAGAAAATACTCCACTTTCAGCTTCGGATCTAACTCCGGCAAGGGTACGCCGTAGTTCATATCTTCAGCTGAAAGTGTTAAAAAATCATCGTAATCCCGAATTTATAATTTACCAATTTGTTGGAATACTCAATTACAATGAAATTTTATATAGATAATAAATTTTTCGATCATTTGAATCAGGCGAATGAGGCGAAGTGATATTTATTTTCTGTGTCATATACAGTAATTTTATATTATATGAAGTACGAATTGGAAGGTGTTGACGATTAATCTCTTTGCTTTTGATAATTTTGGCCTCATAATTATCCTAACAACCGTGTAGAGTAGGTAGGTTTGATTATAATTGAACGCCGATTTGATTTTATTTTTTTAATCTTTTTCCATGTTCTTCGATGAAGAATCTGAAGGTTCGAATCGAAGATCATTGGGTGAAGAGGCGGCGGACGCGACGAGGGTTACAAGAAGCATTATGATAGTAAAGCCGCAGCAACTTAGTATGAAAGACTCGCCGCCAGTTTCTCCGGCCGGATCTACTCCGCCGGTGTCTCCTTTCTCCGGTAAGGTTTGAATTCTAAGCTCAATTAATTATTTACCTTTCTTTCCCCACTCGAGTAGAATGATTCATATTTGCGTATGATACGGGTATCCAAGGGGCAGTTTGGTAATTGATCGTAGTGATGAGCTATGAGCATATGTGTTAAGTGTGTTGGGAAGTGTAAGAATGTAAAGTTTTGTTTTGTTGCACACTAGTAGGCCTTAAAATCGACATTTGGGTGGGGTGGGCGAAGAATGGGCAAAACGATTTATTTACTTTAGAAATATTATAGTATCTCAAAGCGATTATTTAAATGAACTGTTATCCACGGATATGTGGATACACAGATATAGATATAGTTGCACGGATATAGTTGCACGGGATTTTGAAAGTTCTAGGATACGATTATGAAAACGGCAAAAGTTTTTAATATATACATCAGGATACGATTATGAAAACGGCAAAAGTTTTTAATATATACATCAATAATATTTAGGGAAAATTACGCAAAATATCATATAGTTTTGTCAAACTTCAACTTTCATGAAATGTAACACTTTGCAATCTTTTACTCGATTTTGTATTTTCTTTTATTTAAAATTCATCGTCACATTTCATTATCGGCATGCATAGGGATGGTAAGGGGGCGGGTTTGGCCAATCCAGGACCCGCCCCGCTGCACATAAAAACGGAACCCGCCCCGCCCCGTTTAGACCCGCGAACACGGTGGTGGGTTTACCCTGCCCCTCCACGATTCCAGTTTTTTTTTTTAAATAACTAGAAATCATTTTTGAAACACAAAAAATGAGTTTTGTGATTGAATTTCATGTTTTCTCTAGTCAATATTTTAGGCATTGTAAAACTATCTTTAAGCAACTAAATATTTATTAATTTGCTTTCATTCCATTCAAAATGTTCAACTTCTTTAACATGAACACATGAGTTTTGATATAAAATAAAAAACTTTATTGTTCAATCAAAGAAGTGAATTGTATATTCAATATTTTAAATTTTGTTTTTTTTTAAAAAAAATGCACAGCGGGGCTGATCCGACCAATCCCAGGACCCACCCCGCGCAGCCCCGCTTCCAAACCAGAGCCGCCCCGGCGGGCGGGTTCAATGCCGGTCCGGGTCTGGATATTCTCATTACCATCCCTAGTCATGCATCCTCAAACTTAGAGTCTTTTAAGTTAGCTCTTGTAATTTTTAAAAAATAAAAAATATTTTGGGTACCGAAATTCTTTAGTTGTTTGATTTTGGAAAATGAAATTTTGACACTCAAAATATTTATTTTGTTTTTAAAAAAAAAATTGCAATAGCTAGTTTATTGACTTTTAAGTTTGAGGTCGCATCCTAGCAATTTGAAAATCCCGTGCAATTCTTGAAAGTTGATGATATAAACTGTAATTTTTCAAATAATAGTTGCAAATTGAAATTTAGACCAAACTATAGGTAATTTCCTTAAAGTTTATAAGAAATCATGTTTCCAGCATATAATCAGCATTAAACACATTAAAAATCAAAATTACAAAGTTGACGTATCTTGACCGTGTCGGATATGGTCTCAGACGTATCTGGCCATGCCGGATATGGTCTTAGACGTATCTTGGCCGTATCTAGACTCTGGATACTCCATATGACATATCTTATACTCCCGAGTCAGATGCATCTTGGTCCTATCTAGCATGTTTACGAAATTAAAAATTAATTTTTAATTCCAGATATGCCATGTGGCGTATCCGATACGTATTGTGGCCGTATCCATATCCCAGGAGTATTAGAAATTTTTTGGAGTATCCATGCATCATAGTAAATGAAGTACACAGCTTACTCCAGAATTTTTCTAACTAAATCAGATTACATGTTTAACTTTATGCTAATAGTTTATATTTTGGAAGCTAGCTCAAGGATTGAGTAATATATTTTAAGGCCCAAGTAAATAAACATAAACAGAGTGATACGCAAATAATTTTCCACAGTACTCCGGAATCAATATTAATAGCTTGGAACAATACCATCACGAGTTTAAAGTCTCATGTTTCGCCAAGAAAATAATTAGTCTGTAATTGAAATGGTGAATTTTAGTGTTTGTTTGTGGACATTGCTTAAAATGACTGAAAAATCATCCAAAAAGACGCATTAATTCATGCAATATGTCCGGCTTTATATCTTTGAAGGCATATTTTCATGTGAACAATTATTAATGGATGATACTTTTGGTTAGGCGGAGGGAGAGAAGCCTTTCGGTTTCGGCGGAAATCGGCATCCTTTGCTTATGAAAGGGCTAGCGGAATCGGACCCAGGAGCCCTCCTCCTCTTACGACCTGTGACCTTTGAGGAGGCTTCGCATTTACCTAGTTTATGGATCGGAGTTTTGTGCTCAGTAGAAAGTCGAGAAGTGTGAAAAGAGTTGTTTTGTATGCAGATGTGTATATATGTGGTCCATGTAGCTTGTTTTCGAGTGGATATGCTGAGTTAAAAATGGCATTGTATAAAGGCTTGTGTGTTTGGTTGCGTAATCTGTTTCGCTTTTAAACACACCAAAACTAGCACTTGTTAACATCGGCGATCGATCTAATGATAAAATAGGAATTTTAAACTCGGAACGTAGTATTTTTTAGGCTGTTGTTATCGGCATAATAGGATCCTGATATGAGACTGGGGACTCGTTCGGTTGTTTAATATCGGCTCAAATTTGATAATTTGAATACTCTTTTGAATTTGAAAAAGACAGGGAGGGGTGAATTGGTTCAAAGACTGTCCATGGGGGTTTAAAGTAATGCCATAGAACGGTATCCAGTTTCTGCAGACGATCTAGAAATCGTGCTTTGCTTTTAGTGTTCCATGATAGCAAAGAATCACCCATGTTGATGCAATATCCAGTAACTGATCTCTACTCATTAAGCAAGCTGCCCAAACCAAGTCGAGTAGGCTTTAAGGTTGAAAAGACTTTATGATGATGACAAACTTCTTAGCCCGGAGTAGCCTTCAAAATTCAATATCTTACATGCTAATGTTAGTCAAAGACACTCAGGTACCACATAAGAAAATATGCAAAAAACATTTTGTTAAAAGACAAAAGCAAAAAGTTTGAAAATCGGAAAATCAATGATGTGTGATTGAAGACAATTGGCCAGATTGTGAAAATATCAATTAATGCGTGTTGAAGACTTTTGCATCGGGTGAAGAAAAATTGGACAGAATTTTTCGTGGAACATTTCCTATAAATAGATGTGTTATTTCATTCAGAAATCACACCAAAAATTAGAGAGATAAAATACAACACAGTGCAATAAGAGTAAAAATACTAGTGAGAGAAAATTGTTCTATACTTTTCTGAGAATTTTTCAGATTGAGTGTTGTCATTGTTTGTAACACTCGTATATTTTTCTTCAGTAAAGATCTGCAGCAGCCCTGTGGACGTAGGCTTATTTTTGCGAACAACGTAAATCTCGTGTGTTTTTTATTCCGCATTATATTTGCTGCTCCAACATATCTGACAAGAGAAAATATGACGTTATTTTCCCAAAATATGGTATCAGAGCCAGATTGTTAATTTTGTCAAATTTTTTTGGCGAATTACTATTCATGTGAATAGTTAATTTTGTGAATAGTGAATTTGGTCAGCGTCACCAAATTTGTCCACAGCGGTGTTCTCAGTAACACGGATTTTAAAAACTTGTCAAAACAGCAATCATGTGGGAGTCAGGTTCGAGTGGGAGTAATGGCGACAGATGAATGAAAAATGAATATTGAAAAATTCAAATGTTCGGATTTTGACTTTGGAAAATGCAAAGAGATGACTATATGTATCAGAAAGGCCTTTATATCAACCTCTCTCGGGTGTGAAGTCAGAAGGCATGAAAGATGAAGAATGGGCTCTTCTAGAGAGAAAAGCCCTTGGAGTTATCCGACTGACGTTGTCAAGCAAAGTTGCTTTCAACATAGCAAAAGAAAAGACCACGACGGGTCTTATGGCGGCTCTTTCAAGCATGTACTAGAAGCCACCAGCTTCAAACAAAGTTCATTTGATGAGGCGGTTGTTCAATTTGCGGATGGTAGAAGGCGGATCGCTCAACACCTCAATAAACTTACACAATGACAACCCAGTTGAGTTCAGTTAAAATTGATTTTGATGATGAAGTACGAGCATTAATACTTTTGTCTTCCCTACCGGAAAGCTGGAATACTACTATCACGCTGTGAGTAGCTCATCTGGAAGTACTAAGTTGAAATTTGACGATGTTCGTGATCTGGTTCTCAGTGAAGAGATCAGACGAAAAGATTCAAATGAATTATCAACCTCTTCAGTATTACATACAGAGTCAAGAGGTAAAAAATCAAACAAAGAAGGTGGACGTGGCAAACAAAAGGACAGGAGGTCCAAATCTATGAATCCCCCAATTTCAGAACACAAAGACTATCGAGTGCTGAAAATGCGGGCAGCCCGGACATTATAAAAACCAGTGCAAAAATGCACTGAAGAATAAATCAGGAGGCGAAAGCAGAAGCAGCAATGTTGCTTCTAGAGATGATGCATTAATATGCTCTTTAGATGCAAGGAAGAGTCTTGGATATTAGACTCCGAGAGCATCATTCCATGCTACTTCGCAAAGAGAACTCCTCGAGAAATATGTCCCCAGAAACCTTGGTAAATTCTACCTTAGTAATGAACAATCTTGCGAGATTGTTGGCAAATGTATCATAAAGATAAGTTGACGGGTCGGTCTGTATGGAAACTGAAGGATGTCAGGCATCTTCCCGATCTCAAAAAAGAACTTAATCTCAGTTGGCCAGTTGGTCAGTGAAGGTTATACAACATTCTTTCACGGTGATACTTGGAAGCTCTCAAAAGGTGCAATGATAATGGCTCGAGGCAATAAGAGTGGTACTCTTTACATGAAAGCGGGGAGCACGCTGTTCAGTTGCAGTTGCAGGAGACACAGAAAGTCTTACTCTGTGTCATCAGAGACTTGGTCACATGAGTGAAAAAGGAATGAAGGTTACGAACTCAAAAGGGGAAACTTCCGAGTCTCCAGTCAATTGATATGGACACGTGTGAAGGATGTATTTTTGGGAAAGCAGAAAGAGTTAGCTTTCAGACAAGTACCAGAACCCTAAAGAAAGGGAAAGTTGAACTAGTTCACTCTGATGTTTGGGGACCAACGACTGTCTCATCCATTAGTGGGAAACATTACTTTGTGACTTTCATTGATGATCACTCCAGAAAAGTGTGGGTTTACTTTCTGAAATATAGTCTGAAGTAGTATTTGAGGCTTGCAAGATTAGGAAAGCGAGATGATTGAAAATGAGACAGGGTTGAAGATAAAGAAGCTCAGAACCGACAATGGTGGGGAATATGAAGACACCAGATTCAAGAAGTTTTACTATGAACACGGGATCAGAATGGAGAGAACCATGCCTAGTACGCCTCAACACAATGGTGTAGCTGAGTGTATGAACCGAACGTTGACAGAACGAGCCAGAAGTATGCGGGTGCAATCTAGGCCTGCCAAAACAATTTTGGGCAGAAGCACGCAACACAGCAGCTTACTTGCTTAACCGAGGGTACATCGGTATCATCCATTGGAGCCCAGAATACCACAAGAGGTATGGAGCGGAAAAGAGGTAAATCTCTCGTATCTTAAAGTTTTCGGCTGTGTATGTGTAGCATATGTGCATATCAGTGATGCACACAAAAATAATGATCCCAAATCAAAGAAATGCACTTTCATTGGTTTTATGGTGAAGATGAGTTTGACTACCGCTCTTGGGATAATGAAAACAAGAAGATTATCCGCAGTCAGTAGGATGTAATCTTCAACGAACGAGTGATGTATAAGGATAGACATAACACAGTGTCAGCGACTCAGAACAGAGTGAGCCAGTGTATGCAGAGGTGGACGATGTCCCAGAAAGTCATGTGGAGCAGATAGTTGAGATTCCTCAGTTGGGGGAATCAATTGATCAAGACAGCGACAGCAGTATGATTCATCATAGTCTCCTGCTCCAGTTCTTGAATTGAGAAGGAGTTGTCGGCCTCAGTACCTAACAGAAGATATATGAATTATCTATTACTAACTGATATAGGCGAGCCTGAATGCTACGAGGAAGCATGTCAGACCAAGATGCCGACAAGTGGGAGCTTGCCATGAAAGACGAGATGAAGTCTTTAAGGTCCATCAGACATGGGAACTTGTTGAGTTGCCTATGGATAAAAGGCACTTCACAACAATGGGTGTATCGGGTGAATGAAGAGTATGATGGTTCCAGGAGATACAAAGCCCGACTGGTCGTCAAAGGGTTTCAGCAATGTGGGGTTCCTCGTTGCTTAATCCATTATGTATTATCTTACATTACATCTGTGAGTCTGAATTAAGTAATAACATACACTGATTAAGAGTATCTTACTAGATAAGTTGTTACAGTTGTTATAAAAACCTACCAACTACACATATATGTACAACAACAAACCTACTACAAGATAATTCATAGGCAGTGGTTCAGCTCGCAGCGGAAAGGGAAATGACTCAAATCCCGTCTCCTCACGTCTATGAGTCCCTACAGAAACATTCACACAACGTGAGTATAGATAACAATTATCTCAGTGCAATATCAAACAATAACATCAATGATAAAGCACAATAAAATCATCTAATGTGAATGTTCTGTATCATGCATCAACAAATGCACTATGTCATGACATGTCTCAAACAATCACCCTATTATCACGAGCCCCATATGAATGCCTATTCAGCTCAATATGTCAGGAACCACATCACATCTTCATATTAGCAGCACATATCATAGTACCATACTCATCTGTGATAATAGCCAGAGGCATATCCAAACCAGGCGTATATCTCTCGAGCCAAAGCATATGTAGTATATCTATCGTGGCAACGATCCCAGCCAAAGCATATACCACACCAGGCATATCTATCAAGGCAATGATCTACCAAAGCATATACACAAT
>CAJQUN010002657.1:0-24110 GCA_907163345.1 Haberlea rhodopensis | reverse complement strand
GAAAATAGACATGTTATCCCCATGTGAAAAAAATGGCATTCATCGAGAGGTAATTTGCATCTATTCGCCAAATCATACTCGGGTAAAGTGTTCTGTTTTTTAAAAAGCAAAGGGGCAAATGCCATTCATCCGACGTTTATTGAGCCGTTGCGAGCCCTAGTTAACTCGCTGTAGCCATTATCGCTGGGGGTTGGGTGTATCCGTTGCTTGATTTGCTTCGTGCAATTTCTTGATCCCGATAACCCTAAAACAAAATAATCTTTTCTTCTGAATCCGGAATTGTTATTGAACAACATGGGTTCGTTGGGAAAAGCGTTCTACACCGTTGGATTTTGGATCAGGGAAACCGGCCAAGCCCTTGACCGCCTCGGCTCCCGTTTACAGGGAAACTACTTTTCCATGAACAACGTAAGTATTTTAAGTTTTTCCTAGCTTTGTTTATTTAATTGTTTATTCCGATTATCTAAGAACTCTTGTAAGGGTTTAAAGGTTTTTGGACAATGTATTTAGTTTTTATTTCGTAATTCATGGAACCTATTTGGTTTTAGCATAAGTACGTTTGTAACTGGATTTGATTTGGAAATGTGCTGGCTTTCCCCCCTAATTGACAGTGAGTTAAATTAGGCTTACTTTTATCGGAAATTATACTGATGATTGCAATCGAGCAAGGGTTAGCGTATTCTAATTTAATGGGCAGCATGTTACTCTCGAAGCCTGGAGTCTAGCAAGCTCCAGCATGATTTATTCGCCTTATGCTACTTATCTCTACTATCTGCTCAGATGAACTACTAGGTACATTCCATGTGAGAGTACGATGTCATTAGGTTGTGTGTCTCTCTCATTAGTATGCTTACTTCACGAGAAGGGTGATATCAACAAAGTACTGCATCAGTTCAACCTGCAATTTGTCGATGACAGCGTGTCCATATTTTTCTTTGATGTGTTTAATTAATGATTGGGGATAGAATGTAAGCACTTTATGTTTATGTCTACAACTTTCGAGTCTTTTATAGTTTTTGGGTGAACTTTCAAGATTTAATAATCATTATGTACATTTGTCCTATGCCTTCACTCATCTCTCGCGCTAAATACGAGCATCCTTTCTGTCAAAGAGAGGGTATTTTTCATCAAACCATTCAAGTTCCAAAGTTGTGGGATTAGCATGCTTTGTGTCTTATGGAGATTTAGGATGGATCGGTTTAATCATTTGAAGAGTTAAGCTCCCATTTAGTGCAAATTGTGAATAACATGACAAAAACTAGATTCTACCCAAGCTCGGAGACAGTGGTCTGACCAGTCCATGCTCACACTTTGGATAATGTCATTGTCTTTCAATCTGCAATACTTTTGGGTCCTGCACATACACACAAAAACATCGTTTTTCCCCACTTCTTCCATGCCTCAAATTTTTTACCTGGTTTTGTTTCTGGCTCAGGTTTGATGGATAATTAGATGGAACTTAATTATCAGGCATCTCTCATCTCCATTCGGTTATGAGATTTGCCTGGATGTCTTGTTATTTTAGGGTGGATTTTCTTCACAAAATTTTGGGAAATTGATGTGATTTTTTTCGCCAGTGTCAAGACATAGAACGCTTATGAATGTATATGGCAAAGTTCCTATGGTTGATCAAAATGTATTCGTGGCTCCTAGTGCCTCCCTCATTGGAGATGTTCATGTCGGACGAAGTTCCTCCATTTGGTATGGGTGTGTTCTGAGAGGTAATTTTTGATGTTCTTGCTTCTACTTATTCGGCCTCGAAAGTTTCAACATTAAAGTTTCACTTACTGTATCAATATTCTGTTGGTCTCTATCTCTCTCTTAGAAGGCAGCTCGTGCCTTCGTCAGTTTGATGAGACATTTTCACTTTATTTGATATGTGGCGTCCACATGTTTTAAAGTAAGCTTCGACTAATTCATTGGCCATTAGTTCCCTTGATCTATTTGTGGTTAAGCGTGAATAGCTTTTGATTGTTGGGTTATCTCTCTGTCCTGTTTATATTTGCTCATGGTTTGTACGTAGTTTGTTTGTGGCATACGATATAGTGGACTTAATGCAGGTGATGTGAACAGCATTAATATCGGGACTGGAACCAACATACAAGATAATTCTCTAGTTCATGTGGCCAAATCTAATCTTAGTGGGAAAGTCTTGCCTATCATTATTGGCGACAATGTCACTGTAGGTAAATAATATTAATCAGCTTTGTGTGAAAACGGGGTCCCACTTGAGATTTTCTTGAACCTGAAGGATAACTTACATGTTGCACTTGACAGGTCATAGTGCTGTCTTACATGGATGTACGTTGGAGGATGAAACATTTGTTGGTATGGGCGCAACAGTACTTGATGGGGTGGTTTTGGAGAAACATGCTATGGTTGCTGCTGGAGCTCTTGTCAGACAGAATACAAGAGTTCCTTCTGGAGAGGTTTGTAGATCTGTTCCACAATTACAAAATTGTATATTTATTACATCTACTGTATCAATTGCATAACAAAAGTGATTAATGATGAAGGCTATTCTCTCTCTGAGTAGGCTAAATATTTGAATCTCTCTATCAACATTTATATATTTGCACCATCAAACTTTGGCATCTTCCCTTTGTGTAGCCTTCAAATTATGTAGTTGAAGTTGAAAAAACAAAAATATTGATTTCTGAATATTGATTTAATAAATTTATTATTATGACCGACAGCCATGAAGTACTATTTGAAAGAGGAGAAAAAGATAGACACGATTGAGGGACATGAATGGTTGCAACATTATTAAAGGGCCATTTTGAAGATATCAAATGATTGTTTCTTAATGTGTAAATTTAATCTTTCAATTTCAGGTCTGGGGAGGAAATCCTGCAAAATTCCTGAGGAAGCTCACTGAGGATGAAATAACCTTCATATCCCAGTCGGCTATCAATTATTCGACCCTAGCTGACGTTCATGCTGCTGAAAATGCGAAGAGCTTAGACAAGGCAGAGTTTGAAAAGGTGCTTCGCAAGAAATTTGCTAGGCGTGGTGAAGAATATGAGTCAATGTTGGGTGTTGTACGCGAAACACCACAAGAACTTAACCTTCAAGAAGACATTAAAGCGCAAAAGGCTTCTTAATGTGCAATCAAGCATGTCATTCCTTAGAATTACCAGAATAATCCCGGAGTTCCACTTCCAATAGCTTTTGAGGCCAGGGAAGATAAATCCTGGCATGCTTTAAATGGTGGTCATGCGCAGCTCTTTCTTTTTGATTTACTGCAGATTTGAATTTTAAGCAATCTTGAAAGGTGGATTTGAGATAAATGCGTCAAGTGGAGGACTGGACTGGGTTGTCTCGATAGATGTTTAAATGTTACTCTGTTTTCTATAAGCTGCGGTTACTTTCCAGTAATCACCTAAGTCCTTGTTTTAATTCGTTTTCCCAGTTGAGATGTGAAAATTAATAAAATTTCTTCGCTGTTTTGCTTCTTGAACATGTTCTTCTATATCACTAAGAAAAACCTTTCAATTCTTGTTGGCTTCATCCCTCATTAGAAGGCCATTTTCTTGGAATTATTACCTATAAATTAACACCCCAATATCATTCATCACATTTGCCAATATAGCATTAGATCCAACATATATCTCGAAGTATCATGCAAACAATTTGAAACGATTACTGTTACTTTATAAATTTGGGTTCAAAATTTTTTAATCTACTTAAATTTTGAAGAATATTTTGAGCCTAGATTAGAGGTGTCAACCGTGCCAGGTCTCGTGCACAGTCAGATATGTTACCGGACTGGTTTGGATCGGTTCCACTTGTAGGGGTGGGCATCTTTTTCCGGATATCTGGGTATCCGATCCGACCCAAACCTAATCGGATCGGGTATTAAAAAAAAATCGGATAACGGGTATACTGATACCCGAAATGTTATAGTCGGATCGGGTACAAAATATATTTGCTTTACCCGATATCTGAAATGTTATAGTCGGATCGGGTACCCGATATATTTGCTTTTGATAAACAGGCCTAATGCTTCAAGCCCAGTTTATAATTCATTTAGATTTCTTCAAGCCCAATTTATCATTCTTCATTCTGAATTCAGACTTGAGATTTTTCAATCTCACGCCCAAATCTCAATTACAAGTCATCGGTGTTTGGGGGTTCAGCATTTGCCACTACATGGTGATTGGTTTTATGCACAAAATTTGGGGTACCCGAGTGCTTCTCGCAGAAGGTGACTTCTTCTCGCTGTGGATTTTGTAAAGTGTTGCAATACTTGTTTATTAATTGACTCCACTTGGTCTATTCATGTGGTTGTCCAAACTGGAGATTTGAGTGAAAATGTTAAATGGTTGCTAGTTGTTTTGAATATAATCCTGTTGGTTCCTCCTATTTATTTTGTTTGTTCTTTTGTTTCATGGTTTCATTTGCCACTACATGGTGATTGGTTTTGATTTTCATGACGGGTCATGGTCCGACCCGACCTCACAGACAGAACTACGCACGTGTAATGTGACTATATATTATTATATTTATAATATTATATATATTTAATTAATTTTAATTAACAAAAATATATTTTTTTTTGAAAAAAAAAAAACGATTAATAAAAAATAAAAAAAAAATCGAATTGGGATGTGTGGCCACGGCACGGCCCGTAGGCCAAACGAGTCGTGCCGTTTCCAAACTCTGCTGGCACGGCCCGTTTGACACGTTTAGCCTAGATCTGTTTAGATTCAAAGTTTGAATTCGACCCAATTCATTGAATCATAATTGAGTTCTAGCACGGCCGTTTCCAAACCGTGCCGACACGGTACGGCTTGTTTGACACCTCTAGCCCAATCATAATTGAGTTATTATGATTTACTAAATATGTAGGTTGAATTTATCTATATATATATATATCATTAAATATTTTTGGACAAATTATTTATATTTTTATAGTTAACTTGTTCAATATTTCTATAAAGAATAACAAAATAAGAAAATCATATTTTTCATGTTAAAATTAAAAATTTATGCAATTATATTAAACTTAAATGGAATTATACACATCATGTAAAATACATTTTTTAAAATTTTTTTCTTTAATTTGCACAAATATTATATGGTTACACGTGAGTGAAAAAGTGCAGGTGATTGTTGAATCATGAAGAACTACATATAACATCTGCATATTTTTAGCTAAAATAAGTAGCATTATATGTTTGTTTTCATAGAGTAACATTCAGGTGGGAATCAAACAATGCATTTCAATGATAATGCATTGCACTAAGCCCTCTGCGATCATGGTATTATCATTAAGGCCACTTACCATCTCAAGATTGTATTCAAGAGCATGCATTGCTTACGCTGAGCCCAGAGATCTTTTGTCTATAGAAGGTACTCAATATCAGTCAACTCCATATCAACATGAAGCATCGCAGACCAAGATGATGGAAGTTAACACACAGCTGAAGCATATTATAATTGTGGGGATTTGGAAGGAGCCCGTTATATGTTCGACAAATTGCCTAACAAAAATGAAATCTCCTGGACTAATATGATTTCCGGCTATGTAAATGCCAATCATTCATCCGAGGCATTGTCCTTATTTTCAAAAATATGGGTCGCGCCAAATATCCGTATGGATGCCTTCATACTTAGTTTGGCGCTCAAGGCATGTGGGTTGAACATGAATTTGAGCTATGGGGAGATGTTACACGGGTATTCTGAGAAAACAGGTTTTGTGAAACTCGGTTTTCGCGGGGAGTGCAATGCTTGATATGTACATGAAGAACGGAAGAGTTTTTCATGGTTGTAAAGTGTTTGACGAGATGCCATTAAGGAATGTAGTGACTTGGACTGCCATTATCACAGGCCTTGTTCGTTCCGGTTTAAACAAGCATGGCTTGATATATTTCGCCAACATGTGTAGGGACGGTGTTGAATATGATTCGTATACGTTTGCCATTGCATTAAAGGCATGTGCTGATCTTGAGTTTTTAAATAATGGAAGGGAGATACATGCTAGGACAATCAAGAAAGGCGTGGACGTAACCTCATACGTGGCCAATGGTCTTGCCACCATGTACAACAAGTGCGGGAGACTGGTGTACGGTTCCCGCTTGTTTGAAAGTATGAGTACACCTGATGTGGTTTCTTGGACAACTTCAATAACATCATGTATGCAGACAGGCCAAGAAAAACAGGGAATTGATTTGTTTTTGCGGATGAGAGGTTGTGATGTACTTCCAAATGGGTATACTTATGCAGCTGTTGTTTCTGGGGTCGCAAATATTGCAAAGCTTGATTGGGGTCAGCAATTGCATGCACAACTTTTACATGTAGGTCTCGCGAATTCGTTATCTGTCGCAAACTCCCTTATGACAATGTATTCAAAATGTGGACACCAGGACTCGGCTTCAACAGTTTTTCATGAAATGACCAGAAGAGATGTCATTTCTTGGAGTACCATTATTGCAGGCTATGCTCAAGGAGGTTGTGCCGAGGAGGCTTTTGAACTTCTATCAAGGATGAAAAGAGAGGGGCAAAGGCCCAATGAATATGCTCTTTCTAGTGTATTGAGTGTATGTGGAAGCATATCAATTCTTGATCAAGGTAGACAGCTTCACGCCAATGTGTTAACCATCGGTTTAGATCAAATAGCTTTGGTGCAAAGCTCTTTGCTTAACATGTATTCAAAATGTGGGAGCATAGGTGAGGCTGCAAAAATTTTTTATCTGGCAGAGAATGATAACATAGTGTCATGGACAGCAATGATTAATGGGTATGCCGAACACGGATGCAGCCAAGAAGCTATTGATTTATTTGAGAAAGTTCCTGTTGTAGGATTGACGCCAGACTCTGTTACGTTTATTGGTGTTCTTAGTGCTTGTAACCATGTCGGACTTCTTGACCTTGGATTTCACTATTTTGATTTAATGACTAAACAATACAGAATAAATCCTTCCAGAGAACACTACGGTTGCATGATTGATCTCTTATGCCGAGCAGGAAGATTACGTGAAGCTGAGAATATGATAAAAAACATGCCATTTGAACAGGATGACGTTGTTTGGTCAATTCTGCTAAGAGCTAGTAGAGAACATGGCGATGTTGAATGTGCAAGGATTGCCGCAAAGCATATATTAAATTTGATCCAACTTGCGCTGGAACCCATATCACCCTAGCTAAAATATATGCTTCAAATGGGAAATGGACAGAAGCAGCTCATGTAAGGAAACTGATGAGAACCAAAGGTCTTATCAAGGAACCTGGATGGTCTTGGATAAAAATCAAGGATCGAGTTTCTGCATTTGTTGCTTCTGATAAGTCTCATTCACAGTGTCAAGATATATACGACATGTTGGAATTAGTAGCTTCAAGAGAAAACTCACTGTCCAGGAACTTGCTTCCATCTTGTATCGCAGATGACTAGCAGATATATAGGACATGTTGGAATTAGTAGCTTCAAGAGAAAACTCATTGTCCAGGAACTTGCTTCCATCTTGTATTGCAGATGACTAGCAGATGAGTCTTTTATTTAATAAGAAATTGTGAAAGCAGTGGCATAGCTATCGGTACAGGTGGGAAGAATGGTGTGATGAAGAGTGCTTCATTTATTTGGAAATAAGATTGTGAACGCTATGATTTCATTGATCCACAGGAGTTGACGATGTTCAGAGCAATGCTGAAGGTGAGGGTAGTAATGGAAGCAGAAGTCTTGAACCCTACTACTCCAATTGCGGAGTTTACAATACTTTGGAAGGTGACTTACTTTTTTCGAGGAAGTTTATTGATATATGTGGTTCATCAAAAATTTGAAGTGTTTTATTATGTCATATATATGTGATTATCTTGGCACTTATTTTCTCCGATAATGCTACAATTTATTTTTGCTGTATACAAAGTATATTAATATCTACTTGGAAAAAAGGAGAGGATGCGAAGGGGATATAATACTATAGGGCTAAGGGATGAGAAAATATTATTCTCGTTCTCCTAGTTGATATTTACTTTGGACATCATGACGCAATTGTTTAATGCCTTAAATTTGTTTGAATGATTTATTGGCATCGCATGCCTCATATTTGTGGTCAGATCAACTGCAAGATATTGAAATTGAATCACATGAAGTAAGTTTGAGCTTATTGATGGAGATAGAGGAGAGGAATTCCAAAAGTCATGTTGAGAATGACATACAAGCTCAAATAAGGTTGAAGCACTTCGAGACTGCTTGCCTGTGGGATAGAGTTCATTGCCGTGTAACCATGAACAAAGATGTCTCAGAGGAACCAATAAGTTGCAGGTGAGTTGTCTAAGGCTTAGTTTCTTTCACGACGAGCTTTCTATGTTTTGTGTTGTGCGGAATAGAAGCTAGAAAGTTATTGTCAGTTTTATGTGCGCCTTTGGTTCATCAGGCGAGTTATGTACAAACATTACAAGCTATGAAACTCTCTAACTGATACTCTTTGAAAACTGGAAGAGTATTTAGCCAGTGGATATAGAAAGAGTGGTGGAAATAACTTTTCTTAATTTTTTTACCAAGTTATTTACTTTTTAGTAGTGAAAGTACACTTTATCTGTGAAGTATACCCATAGGTCCCAAGCATGCTGCTTTGAGTCACTTCTAACTCACACTAGGAAGTAGGAATCAAGGAAGCATAGAACATGTAAAATGAAAATGCAAAAATTCCTCAAATGTTTCATTCATAAAAATCATTCCACTGAACGAGAAACAGAATCATCTTTCTTTCAAAATCCAGGACTTGATAACATGATAGATAAAACACACAGAAAATGCGATAGAACCTACCACAACCACAATTCTAACCCACACATAAGATGCAAATAAATCCACAACAAAAGATTTCCAAGACCAGAACCACAAAATGCCAAAATAGATCCAAGAACAGCTCCAACTACGACCTGACCAATCGTATGGAATTGCTGGGAAACTCGTAACCATGACTGCAAACAAAAAGATTCACAAATTAGCAACTCTATACTTCCAGTCCATAAAAATACACTAATTGAAAGGAAATCTATTTATGAATCCTTCTTAGTCTAGAAATTTTCTGACTACCATACGCCAGGCCAAATAATCTGACAAAACGTGCCATACAATCTCGAAGCAGTTGTGTGGATGTGATGAAGAATGAATATATGCAATGCATTAATAAGCAATAGTTTAAGTTAGACCCAGCTAAGTAGCAAGAAACCTTAGATCAACAAGAATCCACCAATCATTATTGTGGATGTATTTAACTATAAATTTGTACCAGGAAATCCATAGTCATGTTATAGTGGTTATAAATAAGTCTGACGCTCACTGGCATTTACTTACAAAAAAAGACCCGAGTATAAAGAATAGCACGCCTAGAGTTGTAGTGACCACATTTAATCCGTACCGTTCCACCACTGCATAGATGAATACACCAGAAGTATATCAAATGTATGATGAGATATGTTAAGCAACAGTTAACATTAAATGAAGTCAATGGTTTCATGCTTTCAGCTCGTTGGTCAGTTGAATTCAAGCTATTTGTTTTTCTCATCCAAAAAGGGACAAATTTAAAGCATGGAGCAGGACAAACAAATATCTGTCTCAATAGAATAAAGGCTCATAAGGATAATGAAGGAAGGCTAAGGGGAGTGCATAATGAACCACGCGTATCACAAGAGAAACATTCTACACATAAAAAAATTAGTTCTATCAGATAGTTATATTATTCTGATATGATTAAATGACTTTGATGGACGACAATTTGGTGGCGTTTTCGAGTGTTTCGGGAAAATTTTTTAAGAAAATGTGTCATAGAGACAATATAGGAGTTAATTTTATTTTCTGTAGGAGATCTTGTTTACTATATATATCATTTATGAAAAATTTATTGGTTTGATGCTACATGCTATATATTTAGTTAATCTAATGGTACATAATAACATAAGATGCTTTAAAATGTCAAATAAAATATATTGACATAAGATAATAATAGGGTATTTATGAGAAATGATAAGAAAAGTTCAATTAAAAGTAATAACTATGCTGGAAATATGAAATGAGGTATGGTAATTTTTTTTTTGGGAGAGTATATTGGAGAATGTGGTGAATGTTTATTTTTGTTCTGGGAGAATGAAAATGTTGTTCGCAACATTACAAAACATTGCCTGAAATCTCTTATATATTGATATATTCATGCAATAATATATATCTATATATGCATATGTATATTGAGTACAGTTGACTATCATATGTATAAGAAACTATATCTCTACAGTTTTGAGTGTTGAAAAAATTAAACAGGTACAACTTACTCGACAGATTGAGAAATGTGATAGCATAAAAGATGGACTGAGCATGAGAAGATGGCATTCCGGGATCCGATTTTAATGCCGAAGTAGGCCTCTCTTGGTTAAGCATTTTCTTGAGAGCAGTTGAGAATATAACATTAATAACAGCGCCTGTAACAGCCCACAACGATTCGGCATCGTGCCTCAAGAGGAGAATTGCACAAAACAGTATGGCTACCAACCACTTGCTCTGGGCCAATTGTAACAAACCAATCAAAATAATGAATAACATTACTCAGTGTAGACAAAACAGCTTAAATGAATCTAATCAATGAGAAGTGGAGCCTCAAACTTAAACTTGAGTATGCAGAGGTATGATCCCACTTAGGTTCTTTACTCACACGAAGTGAAATATAGGCAGCACCTCGACAAGTAAAAATATAAAGCTTTTTTCAAAATACTCTTGATTCTTCTACTTTCTAAATTCTCTTGGAATCATACTAAGTTTCTTGTTCAACTCTTGGATTATGACTCGGCAACCATTGAAGAAAATAAAATTTACAAATTTAATACAATTATATAAAAAAGAGACCAAATATATGAACTGGAACCCTTCAATCTTCCATCTCTGGCCATGGACTCCATTCCCACAATAATCTAAACACCAAATAGCTTAATAATCTTCCAAACATTCGGAAGAACAAAAAATGAAGAGCTGTAGAGGAATTTAACAGGAAGTAAAACACCAATCAAGAAAATTTTGAAATTTTTACCAACCAAACTATTGAGAGTGGCTTGAATCCCGCCAGCTCCAAAATATAATGACCCTCCCATTAGAGCATCTTGTTCAAAAGCTTGAGCACCCTCTTCGCTTGAACTGGCGCGTGTCACAATCAAATCGGACATTGTCCTTTGATTTCTCCTCCGAATATCCTCCCAAGAAATTGACTTTCTGAATTGTCCAAAAAATCCAATCTTGCGGCTAAAATTGTAGTGGGATGCTGGAGTTTCTTTGGTTGGAGTATCGCAGATCTTATAGGTCTGACAAAAATGGTTGGCATTTCCGTTTGTGGGATCGTGCTTATAGACGTGATGACTAGGATGATGGTCATAACTCGCCGGCTGATTAAATAGGATAGTTGACTGATTGATGAGTTTATCATTTGTTACTAAACATATCATGTCTTGCCACCACATGATAAGAGCATTTAAAGAATGGTTAGTGATCCCACTGAATGCCTTGATACTAACAAACCTACTTTACATTCTTGACAAGCATACAATTAATTTTAGGGTAAAAAACAGACAATCCCAACGTTTAACCACTTAAGTCTATAACCTTTTAAAATATGCACTTAAATCATGAACAATTTTAAGTAGTGTACTTAACTCCTTAAATAATATTCGGGAATAATTTTTCGAATATCCTGGCTGTAAATTTCCTTCACATGTATCTCACATGCACGATCGAGAGTATGCATATCTTTTCATGTATTTTTGGTAGGAATTTTATGAGTAAATTCATCGATCGTTGTATACTCGTAAAATACTTTTCATGTATTTTCTAATGGGTATACTTGTAAAATTCCTGCAGAACTTACATGAAAAGACATACAAACTATCGATTGTGGTATGTGCGACGAACGTGAGGGAACTTGCAGCCATGATATTGGGAAAATTGTTCCGAATATTGTTTAGGAGGTTAAGTGAAATACTTAAAATTGTTCATGGGGGTAAGTGCACATTTTGAAAGGTTAGAGAGTAAAGTGCTAAAGGTGTAAACGTTGGGGGTTGTCCATTTTTACCCTTAATTTTATACCCCTTGGAATTGCTACTTCTTCCGTTCGAATGATGCTTCTTCTGTAAACAATGAGCGTTTTAGGTATACTGTAAGTATGTCCTTACATTATTCTACACATAAATCACACCAATCATAACATTATTTTATCACCATATTTTATACAGGTTATAGTTACCATTTTATCACTCTGTTTACTAATCACATCCTTCATACCAATATGTGCCTAATCGTAATACTGTTTTATCTATTGAATTTAATAAAAGAAAAAGAAAAAAATAGAGTGTATGCAAACCAGGTGTATGAAAGATAGTAGTCGGTTGCTCATAATGTCCAATAATATTTAATAAATATACATTGAACTGAATCAAGCCTAAATGGAAATTGGATCGATTTCTTCTGCAAGTTTGGCCACATAAGTCAGATCTTTAATCAAAGTGTAGCTAAATTGACCAAGCGCAGATGGAATGGAGTTTTAATTCCACATTCTGGATGTGGTCGGTCATAAGGACTGGATTCGTGGCGGCATAGACGAACAATAATAAGGACTGGATTCGTGGCGGCATAGACGAACATAGAACTTTTGTTTAGGATAGTAACAAAATAATATAAAAATGAAGGAAAATTTTTTATTGGGATCAAAATATAATTTTAGAAGGATAAAATGCAAAAAAAAAAAAAAAAAAAAATTTTGAGGGGCAACCTAATACAATTAATTTCATGTGCACAAATAAAAGCTTAGAGTCCAAGTGTATGTAATGGGCCATCCTTAGGCCTTCTCCAGCCCCGAGCGGGTATTTCCTCCAACCCAGTGCAATCATCTACATTAACACTGTCTATAACTGCACTACTTTTACGTAAAAAGATACAATTTTCTTTTTTTTTTTTTAAATGATTTTATTATTAAGTTTTGTTTTTATTGTTTTTAAATTATTTAATTGTTTTTACAGTTGAAATAAATATTAGTTTTGATAATTTCATAAATAAGTAAAAAAATTGTTTATAGTAAAATAATTTTATAATTATTTAGTCATAATACGTAAAACTTGTTAAAAATAAGAAATTAAATTTGTTTCAAATAATCATTATATTTATATACACAATAAATTTTAGTAATAACTTACATTAATAAAGATAAAAACATCAATTTGACGCAATAAAATAATATACAACAAATTATTAATGATCTGGTAGATCGGATCATATCAAATACATAAACTTATTTAAACATAAAGTTATAAATAAACATATACATATAAATAATAGTTACAAATGAAATTACTATAGGGAACATTCTTTGTTGGCGTGCAATAATTGTCCCTACTTGGAGAATGATCGAAGCGTGGCGCTTGTGCTGCTATATGATTCAAAGATTAGATTTGCACCGTTACCACCAGCTATAGTTTTTGGTAAGCGGCAATCACTTGATTCTACAATTGGTATCAGAGCCAATGTCACGTGTTCGATTATCATGAGTTACAAGGTAGTGCAATTATTGGAAGATATATTATTGAAATGTAATAATTGTCCCTGCTTGGAAAGCGATCGAAGTGTGGTGATTGTGATGTTATACGGTTTAAAGATTAGAGCTGCATCATTACCACCAACTATAGCTTTTGATAAAGCCGCAGACATTTGATCACACATTTTGTGTAACTAAAATTTAAAGTAGATGAACTTGAGATGAGTTTTGTATTTTGTGCACAAAAAATATGTTATTTTGGTGCTAAAGCTGGAGATGATCTTATTCTAATTGGTGTTACTTATACTCATTTTATTAAAATGACTTTATTACAAAATAATAACACTTTTTTTCATAAAGCAAAAAATATATAATACAAAATATAGTGCAGATAAGTCTGTTTTAAAATTAATTGCACAAGCTCTTTTTTTTTGATCGGATGCACAAGCTCTTATTAATCAATGAATATGGATCAATTATTGACTTACGTATACACAGCCTTTCTCGATACAAAAGCTAGATTCAATACTAACCACTATCGTTGAACAAGATTAGGGATGATCATCGATTCGGTTAATCGATCAAACCGAATAAATTCGATACAAATCGAATCGAACCGAACCGAAAATTCTGTTCGATTTTCGTTTTTTTTCAAAAAAATAATATGTATTTTTTAATCTTTTGGAGCTTGCCTTCTTATATTGGAAGTATATTGTTTATGTAGATTTATTTGATGTACATTAAATAATATTTGCCTCGTTTATCGATTTAATGTAGTATGTCTATTATGTAATGTACTATTGTTATTTGATAGTATATTTATATGTCTTTTTTAAGATTTATAAAATTATTTATTACGTTTTTTATTGATGCAAAATTGTTGTTGAATTTTGAGAAAAAAATTAGTGTATTTTTTAATCCAATTACAAGAAAAAAAAAGTTAAGATTTCGATTTTACCGAAACTGAACCGAACTTTTCGATAAAAACCCGAACTTCATATTGAATGAACACCTTAAGCAAGATGTTGAACTTTCATTCCGGGGTAGCATCGAATGTTGCGCTCAATTGGTGTGAATAAGTGCCAACAAAGTGGAAAATGCCAGGAAACTATCCTCAAGTTGTCGGAATGAAAAGTAGGAGCTTAATAATATACATAAAGCACACACCACATGTGTATAGTAATATTACTACGTGTACCACCCCCATTAGTCCAGGCTAGCTAGTAATATCACATCATATATGTATTTAGTTATTTTAATATTGTATAAATTGCTTTAAATATTTATAGTATAATTCAATATAAAATAATAATATGTTTCTTTTTTATTATCGAGGGCAAATAGTTTTTTCGCCACATGCGAGATTCCATATTGAGCCACTCCCATGTTTATCCATCACCAATTTATGCATAAAAAAATCGAGGCCTCTCAATGGATTCATTGAAAGAAGCATGCTCCATTCTATTTGTTCTTTGCTATCACATTATAATAATGTTTCTTTTTTATTATCGAGGGCAAATAGTTTTTTCGCCCCATGCGAGATTCTGTATTGAGCCACTCCCATGTTTATCCATTTCACCAATTTATGCATAAAAAAATCGAGGCCTCTCAATGGATTCATTGAAAGAAGCATGCTCCATTCGATTTGTTCTTTGCTATCACATTATAGTGCCTCATGTGATAAATAACCATATATGAAGCATATTCTTATCCATCATGTTGGATGGTTGGATCTATCTCATTGGGCCAAGAACATTTCGCTCCATTCATCAACTTAACTAATGAACTTTTCCGGTGATTAATGAATGGTTGTTCTTCTTTTTTTTTTTTTTTTTAAATTTACATATTCATATTCAAAAGAATGTATGTTATGATAAAATCCAGAACACAATGCATGTGGCTTATAGGTTAGATTGAATTTTATTCCCATTTAACAGAGCTTTTGTCACATGTTAATTCTCAAGTATATTAAACATGGAATTTGTATTTATATGGGTGATTACAAAAGTTCTTCACTTTGTTTGCTTTGGAATCTTTTGATTTCCCTTTCTCCTTCATCAAGTGCGCAATGAATAATTCTATGAGCAGTGGTTAGACTTCAACAAAATGGAACTTAAATCCCTTATACCAAAACATCAAATGACACGCAATAGAGAACCTCATGCCCTAAATTACGGGTTTTTTAATGCTATCATCCATGACAGTGTCTTAGAGAGATGCATAGTTTTTTTTGACAATTCCTAAACTAGTACAAGATTGACTCGAACTCGAGCTGTTTACAAAAAGAGAAAAGGTGATGATCACTATGTTACTGTGTTGGTCGTCCAAGCATTTGAACTGTAGGCAATATAAAACTAACCCTAAATTACATCAGCTCATTTTCTCCATAAAAAGTCAAACACCATCCAATCTATTTGAGGCAACTCAATTTCATGACATTTTTTTTTCCTTTTATTGTTTTACATAGCACATACCCTCTATTGCCCATCAAACCAAAACAACATGCAAAACCCATTCTTTTTAATGCCACAATTTTGTGCATAGGACCACTCTTTTTTCTTGTCACAAGTCAAGTTTATGACAGGTTGGTATTAGGACACATGTCACGACTTAGGTAGCACAAGATGAAATCGACGGATCAAAATGAACCAGCAAACCTAGGTCCCTTTCCTCGTCCACTGATCATTTTAAAATAAAGTTGTATTTGCCCATAGGTTTCTTTTGTCTACAAAAGGAAAGTAAAGTTTCCTACGAGAAAATGTTAAAATAAGGGGTGCCGTACAAAAGCCCTTTAGAAATTTCTAGGCATATCTTTAAGGCATCAGGACAAAACACCAAAATATTTTTAGGCCCTCTCGCATATCTTTAAAAGCATGCGAAGAAAAGGATCCTTCAATCTTTAGGGTTTCTCCAACCCCACACTCAAATGGGAAGTGAGGTTTCACCTCCAGCCAGTCCTACGATATTCTCTATAGCTGTGCCATTTTTGGCTTTGCCTTTTGATTTAGTTATTGACAAATAACCCCTTGTGATTTACCAAATAGGTAAATTACTCCTTTGTGATTTGAAAATAGACATTTTACCCTGTGGTTTAGAAAATAGGCAGTTTGCCCCATGTGATTTGAAAATAGACACTTTAACCATGTGGTTTGTGAAAATATATATTTTCCCCCTTATAGTTTGTGAATAAGTGTGAAATACACCATACACATAGAGGGTAAACTATTTATTTTGTAAACCACAGGATGGTAAACTGCCTATTTTCACAAATCACAGGAGGGTAAAATGCATATTTTCAAACCCACGGGAAACTACCTATTTTCTAAACCACATGAGGGTAAATGTCTATTTTGGGATAATCTGTCTATTTGGAAAACCATAGGGGATAATTTGCCAAAAAACTCCTTTTAAAACCCTATTTTTTCTTAAATGATATTATTATTTATTGTTTTATTTTTATTATTTTGTTTTTCTCAACAAATTAAATAATAATTTTGATAATTTTATAAATAATTTATTATTTAGGTATGTAAATTATTTATTATTTATGTTATATTAATTAAATAAGAAATTTTAGTTAATATTAAGTTAAGTTAATAATTATTAAATTAAATTCAATTATATTAAATACTAAATAAATTTAATTAATTATATAATGAATTAAATTTAGTCAAAAAATTATTTAAAAATATAAATTTGTAAATAAATATATAAAGGAATAAAATAATAGTTATAAATAAAATGCCACAGGCATGTAGCCCTATTGGCATCTTGGTCCCCAATTTGTGACTTGGTCTCGATTTCCAGACTTGTTCATAACAAACATTTCCATCCCTTGATCAAAACATAGTTATAAATAAAATTAAAAGGAATATTCTTGATAATATTCTTTATATAATAAAGTTTGAAGTTGATGGGTTAGAGATGAATTTTGTATTTAGTGTAAAATTACGCTATTTATGTAAAATTTGTGAGAGTTTATGGTTGAAGATGTAGAGGAGATGTATCCCATCTCTCCTTACCATTTATTTTAACCTTTTTTTTTGTCTTTCATTTGGTGTACTTTCTTGATTTAGAATATAATATAGATGTATTGAGCTGGTCTTACACATATCCATTATTTGATTCATTTTTAAATTATTGAATTTGAGCTGAGCTCTTAAATCAGCTTAGGTCCCTCTTTTGTGTGGATAAGAAACTCAATAATAGAGATGCTTTCAAATCAATGTGAAGAATAAATTATTGTTAGGAAGCTCTCAAGTCTAATGTATCTACAATTTGTAAGTATCATCGTGAGTAAAACAAAAAAGGGTAACTTTGTGACAAGAATATTCGAGAAAATTGTTCCGAATATTATTTTGGGGGTTAAGTGTACTATTTAAAATTATTCAGGGGGTTAAGTACACGTTTTGAAATGTTGGGGTAAAGTGCTAAAGTATACGAACGTTGGGGTAGGTTTTTACCCAAAAAATAAACAGTTTTTTTCAGGTTAAAAAAGTGTAGGATCGAGAGCTTACCGCTTTACCAATAACTATAGTTAAGAGTAATGGCGCAACATCAATATTTTCAACCATATACTGTCCAAGCGCCACGTGTTCGACCGATCACAAAGCAGAGGCAATTGTTGAACCCAACAATCTCTCCCACAATAATTGCACTCTCTGCAACTCATGGGAATCGAACACGCGACCTTGGCTCTGATACCAATTGTAGGATCGAACGCTTACCGCTTTACCAATAACTATAGTTAAGAGTAATGGCACAACATCAATCTTTTCAACCATATACTGGCACAAATGCCACGTGTTCGACCGATCACAAAGCAGAGGCAATTGTTGAACCCCAACAAAAAGCATTTAGGTGAGTTAAGTTAAAATTAAAATATTCGAAAGTAAATAATGTTGAGCTCACTCCACTATTTCTAACTGTATAAATTACCATAAAGATTGCACGTTAAGGTCATCATTTGAAAACAAAGAACACATATATTAAACCTTCATTTGCGTTACACAGTCGATCATGGCGGTCTCAATGTTCTCCAGCATGCCTGCCGCGAGTTCAATCTTCGCGTTATACGCTTCCATTTCAGCTTTATTGTTCTGCTTCAAACCATTTTGAACCAACTTGTGCCCCGTCAGGTTCAACATTATGTCTTGAACAAAATTCAATGCTATTTCAGGCCAAGATCTTCCCTTTACGCCACCATTGTTATCGAAGAAAGAGATGGCATGTCCATGAATGAAATTTACAGCGCTGCTGAAATATATCTTTGCACCAAAATCAGGTCAAATATCGAGCGTGTGAAAATCAGCAAACGACACAAAGACACCAACGTGAGCATCAAGTTCGCTCAATCTGAAAAGATTGCGGATTCCTTCGAAGGGATGGAGCTTCAGTGGCGGTTCATGAACGAGGAGACGAAAAATACTTCAAAAGTGATCGATGAAGAAACTGATAATGTTCTTCTTGAATTGAGAGAAACGGTATTTCGAGCTGTGTTTCGATAAGAAGTACACGGATAAAGTGTTGGATTATTACGTGCCTCTCGTGCTCGAAAAGGCGAACTCCATCAGAGCTGAGAATAATGTCGTAAAGCTCCATACACTAGCTGGCGCTGCTTCTTACACGTCTTCAATCGTGTGGGATTCTATCAATCTCCAACACCCGCCCACTTTTGACACAATTGCCATGGATTATGGGCAGAAACAGGCTCTCATCGATGATTTGGGAAGGTTTTTGAGAAGAAGAGACTTCTACCGGAAAGTGGGGAGAGCTTGGAAGAGAGGGTACTTGTTGTACGGCCCTCCAGGGACTGGAAAATCCAGTTTGATCGCTGCAATGGCTAATTATCTCAAGTTTGATGTATATGATTTGGAGCTGAGTAATATAAAACGCAACTCGGATTTGCGAAAACTTTTCCTTAGGACTGCAAATAGATCAATACTTGTGATCGAAGACATAGATTGCAGTACAGAGTTGCCAGACAGAAACGGGCCAACCTTCGGAAATGGAGCCGGCCACTGTAGGCCAGATCAGCAGGTTAATACCTCATAATTCTTGGTGGCCGCCCAAGATTTTTCTATCAAACTAAAATCAGTTATAACTGTAAAATTCAACTGATACGACAATTATAATGTTTATCTTTAATTAACATTTCAATGCAGTTCACACTGTCAGGCCTACTGAACTTCATAGATGGGCTATGGTCGAGTTGCGGGGACGAGCGGATCATCATATTCACCACGAACACAGAGACAAACTTGACCCTGCATTGTTGCGGCCTGGCAGGATGGACATGCACATTCACATGTCATATCTGACGAGAGACGGGTTCAAGCTGTTGGCCTCAACTTATCTTGGAATCAATGATCAGCATTCGTGTTTGGAGAGATAGAGGATTTGATTGAGAAAATGAGAGTCACACCTGCAGAGGTTGCAGAGCAACTGATGAAGAGTGATGATGCTGATACTGCTATTGAAGGGCTGATTAATTTTCTCAAGTCGAAGAAGAAGAGTGAAACCGACATTTTGCAAAATGAATTGGTTGAGAAAGCAAAAGGAGCTGTGGCTGACCAAGAAAATGACATGGAAAATGTGTGGTAGAACAACACTTGATTCATGACAATTTAATAGTCAGCTTAGAACTGTTTCCAAATGACCGATTAGGAGTCCCATTGATTCGTTTTTGGCAGATTTTCATGTAGTTTTTGTTCAAATTCGGATCAATGAGAGAATTGAATGTTTCACTTAGTTTTTGTTCAAATAATAACAATTAGGAGTCCCATTGATCAGCTGTTTATAATTGCATCTGAAGGATTGATTGGGATCCAAATCATCCGACATCAATACATCAATGGATGATCACGGTTCTTTTGATGTTTCCCTGAAAGGTACTGCTCTTTACAGGCATCCCAACAATTGATGCTTGGGTGAGCCACATCGATAACACCCTTAAGATAAGCGATGTTACGTTAGTTAATGTCCCAATCATTGAAAAACAATTCAGAAGACCATTTTCGGACCTCGGTTCAAAAGAAAAAAATATATATATATTTCCAAATAAGGAAATTGTTTGAAAACAAATTAAAACAGAATCATGATTCATGACCATTTGCTTACGCCGGATCAGACCCAGTTCCATGTTGTACCCGACAACTAAAGGCCCATATCTTGAAGGCAGCTTCAATTCTGAATCCTTGATTCTTCCCAGTTCATACTCCATGTTTTTATCGATGCGGTTTTTTCGATGCGAGGATGTGCTAAATTTTTTTTTTGCCAACCACGATCAGTTTCAAAGTGGACATAAGCTCTTATCTGTCCACTAAGAGCCAGGAGCTCGTTCATACTCCATTTTGGCAAAGAACATAACTCAATTTTTTCGAACAGATTTTTCGGTTTCATGCAAATTTCTTCATCTTATAATTCTGTATGAAATCGAAGGATATTTATTTGCTCATCCTTTAGTTTTTGATTAAAATGCCTTAAGTTGTCGTTCACTTTTGTAAAACACTCTCCTAGATTTCAATTTCAGGGTGAAAAGAGAAAAGAAATGGATCCAAATTCAGTGAAATACACTCTTTCTACTTTGGCTTTCGGGAACGTGATGGCTGCTGCAGCTCGCGATTACCATACCTTCTTTGTGATATTTTATTTTTCCAAATTTTTTTTATCTCTCTTTATTTTACATGCGATTCTCGTGCAACTGGTTCGTTAGTATAAAGATATGAGATAGAAAATAACGAAAATGAAAAAAAAAAATAGACATCAGAATTTACATGGAAAACCCCTAAAAATTATTAGGGTAAAACCACGGGCAAGATGAAAAGATTCCACTAAAATATTTTGTAGGTTACAACCTCCTATCTTTCAAAGAGAACAACACTCTCAATATAAGAGAAAAACTACCTCACAAATATTATAGAATACACACTTGAATATAAAGATATGAGAGAACACTCTGAAATGGGATGAATGAAATGAAATCAGAAGAGCTATATTTATAGGGTTGAAGATGTGCTTAAATACACATCCGCCAACCGCCAACGCCAACCGCCAACCGCCACCGCCAACTTCTCATCCGTCAACCACCAGCTGCCCTCATTAATGAGAACAACCGTCAACATTTCTCCCACTTTGAGATTTGATTGAGAATCAAGCACATCTCCACACCTTGAGATTTGATTGAGAATCAAGCACATCTCCACACCCTTCAATATTGACTTACTTTGCAGCTTACGATTTTGCTTGGCCACTTGAGGATGTAGACCACTCAAACTTATTAGCATTAACTGGCTTTGTCATGATATGTTCTCATTCTTATGGATTTTCTGCATATCCACACTTCCGTCTTGCACTACTTCACGAACAAAGTGAAATTGAACGCCGTCGTGTTAGTCCTGGAATGAAAAGGCTGGATTCCTTGCAATGTGCAAGGCACTCTGACTATCACAAAACATATTAACTTTCTCTTGTTTATGTCCATTTTCCTCCAGTAGTCTTTGAATCCATACCGTCTCCTTGCAAGCTTGAGTAGCTGCCATATATTCTGCATCCGTTGTAGATAATGTCACAATGTTTGCAGTTTTGAAACCCAGCTTATTGCTCCTCCTACAAGTGTAAACACATATCCAGTAGTATATATTTTTTATCCGGATCACCTGCATAATCTGAATCCACATAGCCCCTGAGTGTAAAATCTGATTCTCCATAACATAACGCAGCGTTCGAGGTATCCTTAATGTATCTAAGGATCCTCTTAACCGTATTCCGATGCCCTTGTCAGGATTCGCCATGTATCGACTGACCGCTACCACTGTTGTGCAATGTCTGGTCTTGTACAGATCATAACGAACATTAAACTTCCTACCGCTGATGCATACGGTACTCGAGACATTTCCATCCTTTCCGTTTCACCGCTAAGATACATATCGGAGGATAACTTGAAGTTAACAGAAAGAGGGGTCAAAATTGGCTTACAATCTTGCATATTGAAGCGTTGCAAGATTTTCTTCAAATAATTTATCTAGGAAAGCCAAATCTTCAGGTTACTTCTATCTCGGTGAACTTGCATCCCTAGAATCTTGTTTGTTGGTCCCAAGTTATTCATATCAAATTCCTAGCCAACTGTGCCTTCAATTCTTGGACTCGATCATTGTTGGGGCCTGCGACTAACATGTCGTCCACATACAACAATAGAATTATATAATCATCATCACAAGATCTCTTGAAATATGCACAAGGATTTGCATTAAGTCTGTTGCATCCAAGACTCGTGATATAGGAATCAAACCTCTTGTACCAACACCTCGGCGCCTGTTTGAGGCCGTACAGAGATTTGTTCAACCTGCAAACCAAGTTCTCTTTGTCTATTTCAGCATAACCTTCTGGTTTGAGCATATAAATTTCTTCTTCAAGATTACCATGAAGAAATGTCGTTTTCATCTAGCTGCTCTAGATGTAGGTCAAAACCGCACACAAAGCCATACTACTCTGACTGTTGTAAGACGGACCACGGGAGAAAATATCCCATTAAGTCGATACATTCTTTCTGAGCATATCCTTTCACCACAATCTTGCACGATATCGCTCCACTTGGTTGTTACCATCACGTTTGATCTTATAGACCCATCTGTTACCGATGGCTTTCGTCCCCGTGACAGTGTAACAAGATCCCAAGTTTTATTCATGTCCAAGGCCTCCAATTCTTCCTGCATTGTTGTCATCTACGGGGATACATCCGAACTTCGAGTAGCCTCTTGGAAACTTGCTTGATGTCTCACCATCCTCTGTTAATAAACAATATGCAATATACTTTCAGACTACATAATCTGAAAGCCAAACCGATGGTCTCATCTCGCGAGTAGACTGCCTGACTTTGAGAACTCGTACTCAACTGGTTCTTGTTCCTCATGCTTTGATAGTACCTCAGAAGAAATTTGATCTTCGTCTGTCTTACTTTCCACCTGAATTGTAGTAGTGTCTGAATTCAGTGTGCCTTTGTCTCCCTTCACTTTATCTTCCTCGAAGATAAAATCCCTGCTGATAATAATTTTGTGGGCAGTGGGATCCCACAAACGATACCCCTTGACACCATCAGAATAGCCCAAGAATATGTAGTTTCTGGATTTTGAATCCAACTTTGATCTTTCTTGTTCGTTGTACATAACATACACCAGACTTCAAATGTATGTAACCGAGAATAATCTACCGGCTTGCCAGTCCAAACCTCCACCGGAGTCTTCAGTTCAATTGCTACTGATGGAGAGCGATTGATAATATAACTGTCAGTTTTAACTGCTTCTGCCCAAAATGATTTGGCTAGACCCGCAATCCTCGGATATCTCTTTTCTGTCCAACAAGGCTATGTTCATCCGTTCCGCCACTCCATTTTATTGAGGTGTGTAAGCCGTCGTGAATTGCCTTTGATGCCACTTGTTGACAATATACTAAAATAATTACTGGTATATTCTCCTCCATTGTCAGTCCTTAGAAACTTGATCTTCTTTTCAGAGTCAAGTTCAACACTCGCTTTGAACACTTTGAAGACGGAAAAAAATATGTGATTTATCTTGATATGATACGCCCAGCATTCTTCTAGAATAA
>CAJQUN010002656.1:0-24127 GCA_907163345.1 Haberlea rhodopensis | reverse complement strand
GCTCAGCCCTGGTCACGCCAGGAGCATGGGGTGTGCACATCTGCCTCAGAAGCACGAGCTCAGCCCTGGTCACGCCAGGAGCATGGGTGTGCCACCTGCCTCAGGAGATTTTGGTGAATTATTAGAGCAGGCCGAGCTACTTCACCCTTGGTCCCAGCTGTTTAATGTTTGCAATTATGCTGTGAATTATTACGCCAGGCCGAGCTGCATCCCCTTGGTCATAGTTGTGTAATGTTTTGTAAACCAGGCCGAGCTACTTCACCCTTGGTCCCAGCTATTTAATGTTTGCAATTATGCTGTGAATTATTACGCCAGGCCCGAGCTACTTTCACCTTGGTCCAGCTGTTTAATGTTTGCAATTATGCTGTGAATTATTACGCCAGGCCGAGCTGCATCACCTTGGTCATTGGTGTAATGTTTTGTAAACCAGGCCGAGCTACTTCACCCTTGGTCCCAGCTGTTTAATGTTTGCAATTATGCTGTGAATTATTAGACACAGCCGAGCTATGTCGCTCTTGGTCCCAGCTGTTTAATGTTTGTCAATAACTGGTAAATATTAGACCCAGCCGAGCTATGTCGCCCTTAGTCCCAGCTGTTTAATGTTTGACATTATCGGCAAATTGTTATGACAGGCCGAGCTGCATCGCCCTTGGTCCCAGTTGTTTAATGTTGACATTATTTGGTACATTATTAAACCAAGCCGATCTGTATCTAACTTGGTCCTATGTGTTTAGTGTTTGCCATTACGTGGTAAATTATTAAGCTAATCCGAGTTACGTCATGCTTGGTCCGCACAAAAAATGACAAGAACGGTAAAACAGAAATAACATTAAATAAGAGAACAATCTGAGGAAAATTACAGTATAGATCAGGGGGGAGAGAGGCAGCTACTTTCTCTACGTCTAGAAAATCTAAAGAGACGTCAAGGCACAAGACAGCCACGTTCTTTGATCTGGCTAAGACATCCCTGGAACCAGCCTCAATAAAAGTAAGGAGTTTCTTCTACCAACTCTCAGACTTTTGTTTCTCCTCGGCCGCCTCCTTCAAAGATTTAGCTAGTTCCTGCTCAGCTGAAGTAGCTAGCCCTTTAGCTAAAGCTAACTCATTACGCAGCTCCCGAAGCTCAGCCTCATGTTGACGTTTGTGGACCTCAACCAAAGAACGAGCCTCGGCCACAGCGACGGCCCCCTTCTAACCTGAGTTTTCAGCTCCGAGATGTCTTTCTCATGAAGAGATTTGGCTCAGCAAGGGTGTCTTGCATATTATCGAAGACCTTGGCATCTTTCAAGGATTGTCTTCGGATCATATTTGCCCTTGACATAAACTCACCCATCAAGAGCATAGACTCGGTCAGACGGCTCCAGTTCGGGTCATCAGGTCCCCCCAGCTCAGTTGGCTCATATAAAGGGCATCCTCAGTATTGGGAAGATCACGAGCCACAGCTAGGGCAACGGTGCTCGGGCCTTCCCCAACTAGTCGTACACCACCTCTGTAAGCTTCCATCACCCGCTCACGACATCTCTCCACACGAGCTGGTGCACCCCCTTTCTCACCCGTTGAAGGGAGGTCGGACTGATCTGGGCGTGACCGAACTTGCCTCACAGGATGAGCTTCAACAGCAGTAGAACCTGACGAACCCCCAGGAGCTGCCGGTCTTTTCCGGGATAGCTGGGCTACATCTTCGGGGGGGCTCTCACCTCCTACATCACCATAGTGACACCTCGCGCTGCTGGGGGTTGGCCCTGTTTTGCTTCCTCTTCTGAATAGCTTTCAGCATAATGAGTTCATAACTCTGTCTTCTGTATAAACAGATACATAGTTCAGTCACACCGACCAAAATACACGTGAGTAAAATAATGGTTAAAGCATGTTAGAACCAGTACCGGCTCTCCCCCTTAAGGTCAGATCAGCTGGACTCAGCCCAGCAAAACAAAGCAGATCCTCCACCACCAGCTTAGATGAATTAAAACTGTGACCTCCTATGGCTTTCATCACATCTAAGAAGGCGTGCTCTTTTTGAAATTTTTAGGAGGAGAGGGGAGAGCCGGGAGATGTTCAAGCCAATCAGAGCAGCAGACCCAGGGCTGGGAGGGCTTTACAAAAAAGAACTCATTTTTCCAGTCTTTGATTTTGCTAGGATAACCCCCAACAAAGGCACAGCCAGGTCGGCTGGTGACATACCAGGGGCCCTCATCTGATCTCTTGATGTGAAAAAAAATAAGAGAGGGTGGGGGTGGTCATAAGGCAAGCCTAACGCCTTAAAGATAACTACGAGAGACTACACAAAATTCGGAAGGAGTGGGGAGAAAATTGGCCAAGGTTTAACTGATAAAAACTACTGAACTTGAAAGAATGCAGGAAAGGAAGAGGAAAACGTAAACCCCCTTCTAGCTGACCGCGGTAGAAGGTAAAAAAACCCTGAGGAGGTTGGTTGGGTCGTTGAGAAGAAGAGGGGAAGATGAATTCATAATCAGAAGGGGCCTGGCTGACCTGTCGTATTTGGCCTCATCTGACTCATCCAAGACAGGAACATAAAGTTCATACCAAGGATAATTGCCTGGAGGCGACTCTGATCTAAGTGGCGAGCTGACTCAGTCACTTGAAGGGTCGGGTTCGGCTGAGGTCCCAGCTTCTGGGGAGCCTCAGTGCGCACCACTTCTTCAAGGGGCTCAACTCCCTCGGAAGGGCAATCCCTTCGGGATAAAATGAGCCGTACTGATCTACAGCTCTAAGCTCCTCGTCAGTAAGAGGGGAAGGAAACAATTGAGGTGAAGACTTGTAACAAAAACAGCTGAGAAAACGTACCTAGGAGTTTTCAGAAATAAAAATGGCAAGCTAAAGGTCGGATCCGATCTGTTTCGAAAATGGCAAAAGTGTATAATGAGGGACCCGGAGGTGGTATATATATAGGGAGACCTCAACGAATCCTGGCCGTTGATCCTTGATGCGCTGTACGGTCTAGATTAGCCTCGGGAATCGGGAGGGGAGCCCAACGGTCACAATTTCAATTTAAAATTCAAATTTTGTAGCCGTTAGTTCCGCCTAAATCAAGTTTTGCTATTGTCAAGAATTGGCTCGTCAGGATAACTCAGCACTACGAGCTTTTGGTCTACAACGTCAGCTCGACAGGGAGGGGGGACTGTGATACCCGCTAGAAGATACCACTGACGAGCCGACCTAGCTCCAAGGCATGTACTCGTCATTCTTCGACGAGAGCTCGCATACCCTCCGAGCTCTTTTGCGAGGCCCGACCTGTTTGGCCGACCTGTTTCACCTTACCTGTTTCTCGACACTAACTCGACATGAGACCTCTTTTGGGAGACCGAGCTAGGCCGAGCTCTCCTCATTTCCCATGTTGCTAACGGCTCTCAGCAAGGAAACCAGTTCCCCAAGAGATCGTCCTAGATATGCGGAGCAATATCAGGGATTCGATTGTGTTATCAGGATCTTGACATATCTGTGTAAGATTTGGATAAACATGGAAAGAGTCCTTGTTGCAATACTACTCTTAGGTCTCCGCTAATAATTACAGGTTTGGAGTATTGATTAAGGACTAATGTTATAATTGCTTTCACTTACAGCATATATTCTCTTCATATTCTCTCGCCTGACTTGAGCGTCGGAGGGGACCCGCGGAATAACTTCCGGGCCCTTCTCACACTTGCTTCGTATTTTCAGGTCATTGCAGAGGATATTTTGCTAATACCTAGGCTGTATATTGAGTGTTGAAGAAAGAGAGGTGAACCCCCTCTCTATTGATATCAGAGCAAGTCATCGCAAATTTAGGTGATATCAATCATATTAAATTCCTAATATTATAGACCAATCTCACATCACATCTTAGATTAAATTTTCCAAGAATATCTTATATCGAAAAATATATATTTTCAAATCAAAATATTTCTCTTGCACATTTTTTAATCACAACGTTGGGAGCAGTGCATCCAACATTTTTATATGCCCTCGTGGATGGAGATGTACCGTTTAAGGCAAAACAAGAGTTTGACCTATTGACACTCACATGGTGCAGCCCCTCGTATCCTTCATGCAGCTCTGTGATGTCACAGTACATGAAATAAAGTTGTGTCTCTACTACTAACTATAGTTTTTTTGCCTACCTGAAAACGATTGATCATAGCAATTGGTATTAGAGCGAGATCATGAATTTTGAGCTGTCCAGGAGGCAATTTTTGGGTGAGATTGTTGGGAGTGGTGTTGACGGAGGTGTACCGTCAAAGTCATAATAAGCCGACTCATTGGCCCACATCTATGGTGCATCCCCTCATGTATACCGTCACTTAGTATCTGACTTTGTGCTGCCACACTATAAAAAATAAAATTATACATCTGCTACCAGCTATAACTTTTGGGATGATGAAAAGTGTTTGATACTTAAGACATCTATACATTTATTATTTCCATATTATCGTTCAAGTGAGCCACAAATGTTTGCTTAAATATCAGATTTCTCGTGTGGTGTACCAAGATTCCATTAATGCTCACTACTTTCAATCTTTTCCCATTTTCAGAGTGAATAATTTAAATGTCATTACAGCTTTTTCACCTCTGTCCACAGCTCTCATGAATTTTGTATACAACTCTTAATAAAATAAGTCATTTATATTTTGCTGTTTTATTCAATACTTTGATTCCCAAAAACCCTTATTAGTTCATAAGCTTGTAATCATATTTATTATCTTTAATTCAACTTTTTTTTGTCGTTTTCTAAATATTTATTATTATATTATTTTTAATCAATCACAAGTATCAATATAAAAATAATTTAATAATATTTACTGATATCAGCAATAATTGATGATATCCGACCACTAGTGTCAGTTATCCTAATACTGTCTGAGAATAGAAAACAAATGGTGGGAAGACATCGATAATCTCCTCACAAAATCCATATGATGTTTAAGTGAGCAAAGGGAAGTATAAGGTAAATAGGGAATCAAAGGGTGAAATACTTATATATGCTATATGGGTAATAGAGATATATATTTGATTATCTTAAGATAAAATATGTCAGATGTTGTTTCATTTTGGTAAGGATATTCCGAACTTATAGAGATATTAACTGTGTAAGTCAATTGACGATTGTTGTGCTAGTAAAACATCGTGTCAATCAATGTCAAACAATAAAATCCCATCATTGGGAGTCGGGTATCATCTCAACTCTTAGACCTCGAAAACTCATCAACAAGATGATTGTTCGAGAAGTCAGGTAGAAGGTGTTTGCTAGCCGCCCCCAAAGCAAATACTATTCTATGAAAGGGAAATACTTGTATGGATCCGATTTGAGCTTCACTTATTATCAACTTAATATGATTGGTCTAAAATTATTGATATATTAGTATATATATTATTTAAAAGAAGTTTTTAGTATTAAGTTGGTGAGAAGTGATATGCAAATCGGATACATACAAGTATTTCCTCTATGGAAGGGTCCATCTCAAGATATCAGTAAAGATGACACGGTTGTCTTCAATTGTAGGCAGTTGTCACTAAGGTATCAGAAAATGCTTGTATGGACCGGTGTGGGCTACATCCATATATCAACTCAATATAATTGGTCTAAAATAGTTGGTATGCTAGTTATATATATTTTTTTATTAAAAATGTGTTATGTTTTAATATTAAATTGATGTATAAGTGATACCCAAATAACCCCCAGGGGTTGGCCTGGTGGTGGTAGAGGCATGTGACTTAGGAATCTTGCTCATCTCTAGGTCTCAGGTTCGAAACCTCTATGATGCTATCAATTCATGTGGGGCCAGTCCATACGGTGGCGTAAAGCACCGGCTTCAATTGGGAATCTAGCTAGTGGACGGTGGGATTGGTCCCCCGGATTAGTCGGTCTTCTGGCCGGATACCGATTCATCAAAAAAAAAAGTGATACCCAAATCTGGTGTATATAAGTATTTTCGTAGCGTATCACTCAAAAACTAATATCATTTACCAAATAAATTACACTTGAGTTGATAACCACAATTAAAATTATAAATGTAAATGTTTTGTATCTCCCAATAAAATGTTTCCTAAAAATGTGTTTCCTAAAAATGTTTTCTCAGCTTTAAAATAAAAATCAAATTTAGTTTTTATAGTTTGCTAACATGATTCCCTGCAGTTCGCATTGACTATCAGTGTTGAGCAATTTTTTTTTTTTTTGAGTTTAGGAAGTGATGAATCAAATTTTACGGCAAACGCGATTCAAATTTGAATTTGTTCAAATTAGGTATGAGTTTTTATCCATCTTAAAAAGTCCGGGGAGCTCGAGTGTTGATCAATATTGATTTTCAAGATTCATAATGTCGTATTAAATGTTGGGTTTAGCGTTCCAAGATGAGGGAATAACATTTATTTTCTATCCGTAGGGATTAACATCTTTCTTTGATACTACTACCCACTAATAATAATAATAATAATAATAATTAGTATTATTATTATATGGTAATTCTTTTTTACTAAGAAAATATTTTGCCAATAACTTGTGTCCGCATTTGCGTGTCAAATAAGGCTATTGATATTCAATTTTATCACACTTATTATTATTTTATCGGGTTCGAGAGTTGCATAAATAATCTCTTGCATTGAAGAAAGAAAAAGCTGCAGACATTATGCCTAAAGCGACCGACCTATTTTCAGATCTCGCATATAGCGGAAGCTTCGTGCACGAATTTGCTTTTTTTGTTATTATATTTATTTAAACATGCATATATTATCTTGCGTATGGATTGTTAAAGCTTTTGATATCCATTCTTAATCTATATCTCACTATATATATAATAATGATTTGTGTTTTTAGAAAATGTTTAAAAAAATATACATATATATTATGTAAAAAAAGAAATAATAAATGTAAATCAATATTATAGCAAACTATATGTTAATTCTATGTACTATGTCATTATTTAAATTGATTTTATGACAAGTTGTTTTTTGTTACCATTTTATTTTAAAAAAAATTAAAATATAATTTGTATTTTTTATCCATGATTCTAAGTTTGTTATCTATAGTATCTTGGATTTAGTTTAACTATATATTTGGATTTTGGCGAGAATAATTCAAGATTGTAAAAAAAGATTATATTAAATAACAATAAACGAGTAAGTGAAATAAGTGTTTATACAAAAAAAAAATTATTAAAAAAATATTATTTATGTATAATAACAATATGAAATTTACCTATCTTTAACAAAATTATATACATTTATATACAATAAATAGTGTTTAAATTTTGAAAATTCAGCTCCCATGTTTACAAATATTAGCCACACCACTGCCCGACTGTTGGAAAGAAACTGAAAACGAAATTAGAAAAGTTAAAGGTTATTTTGTACAGTTAAGCCTGAGCCAATTCACGTGATATTTTTTCAGCCATGTGTCTGTCCTTGGGTAAGAAATTCAAGAATGCCCCATTAATTTTGTTGCCTTTCTTGCTCCAATTTCATTGATGATGATAGAGAGAGATAAATGAGAGGAACAGTTGAGTTCACAGCTTTCTTTAATGAAGGAGAAAAGAAATAAATCAAGAAATATTCCTTACTGAAAATACACAGTGAATAGACGAGTTGCCATAAATTATTCTCCAATAATCTCGACTTTTGGTATGGGGTCTTTGTCTCTTTGCATTTCTTTCATATTTTCTTGAAGAAGCTGTCTTAATAAATAAAAACATATATTTGGTCAAAATTTTAGGCGTTGATAGGGACACTAATTGGCGCCTACTTTACATTTTTTCATTGGTCCCAATGATTCACATTAAACTTATGTCACCCCTTCACCATTGATGGCTCTAGATCTGGAGATTTGTGTTGTGAAACCGACTGTCTTGAGGCTGGAGACACAAGCCCATTTTGTATTTCGGGTCTTCCAGCTTTCAAGATTCTTGCAAGTGTTATGTAATGATCAATGCTGACCCTTTTCAGACTTTCTTGAATATGGGAACGGAATAAAGACTACACTTTTGGTTTTTTCGTTGTATGTTTTCTATTCAAGATTTCAATTTTGGGGTATAGAATTGTTGAATTGTGGTCATTGAGTTCATTAATGAGGAAGGTTACTCTGTTTTGTATGCACAATGTGTTCTTGTTTCCATATTTAGTGTTAGTTTTCAGCGCATTTTCCCAAGTAAGATCAGGAGATGCTGAGTCTCTTTTAGCTTTGAAAGCATCAATAGACCCATCGGATTTGCTTCCATGGGGAAGAGGGAGTGATGTCTGCAAATGGGAAGGTGTTAAACAATGCTTAATGGTAGAGTTGTAAAGCTTGTGGTTGAAAATTTTAACTTAAGTGGCACATTAGAAGGGAAAAGCTTGAATCTTTTGGATCAGTTAAGGGTTTTAAGTTTTAAGGAAAACTTACTTTCTGGGCAAATCCCAGAACTCTCTGGCCTCAAGAATCTCAAGTCTCTGTTCCTCAATGATAACAAATTTTCGGGTGGAATCCCAACTAATCTTTCTCTCCTGCATCGCCTCAAAATCATTGATGTGTCTGGTAACCGAATATCGGGTCAGATTCCAAGGTCCTTTGTTGATTTGCCTCGATTTATATGCTTTATTTGCAAGATAATCAACTGACCGGTGATGTTCCGGACTTTGATCAGAATAGTTTGAGATTCTTTAATGTGTCTAATAATGCACTCACTGGGGAAATCCCAAAAACCTCATCATTGGTGAAGTTTAATAAATCTTCATTCAGTGGTAACATACATTTATGCGGCCTACAAATTCAAAAGCTATGTAATATAAGTCCATCGCCTAGTCCGTCATTCCCGATTGCCACCAGCTAATAGTTCGAAGCATCACAACAGGAAGAAGAAGCTTATCTTGATAGTTGTTTCGAGTGTCAGTGGATTTGTGGTATTATGTATTGTTACTGTACTGTTGATAATGTGTTTGAGGAAGGCAAGTAAGGAAACTGATTCAAGAAATAAGGTGGTGGCACGAGGGGTAGAGGAGGCAACTACTAGCCTGGATAGGGACAATAATAATAATATAAACAAGGGGGGTATCATGGGATCAAGGGGGTGATGGACTCGGGAATTTGGTGTTTCTTGGACCCGGTGATCAGAGAATGAGTTATAGCTTAGAGGATTGTTGAAGGCGTCGGCAGAGACGTTGGGAAGGGGGACTATGGGGAGCACTTATAAGGCAGTGATGGAGTCGGGATTCATTGTCACTGTTAAGAGATTGAAGGAGTCTAGCTATCCGAGGATGGAGGAGTTTCGGCGACACATTGAGATTGTTGGTTGTTAAGGCATCCTAACTTGGTTCCACTCAGGGCCTATTTTCAAGCCAAGGAAGAACGCCTACTCGTATATGATTATTTTCCGAATGGAAGTCTCTTCTCTCTGGTGCATGGTAAGCCATTTTGTATAACGTTTGCATGTCTACTTATGATAATGCTGATAACCTCTTATTTTGTCATCTTTAGTTGAATTCTGCATGAAGTTTCTGACTTGTTTTTAAGTAGGAGGGAGAATCCAATAGCATCATACAATGATCCTTTATTTCTTAGACGATGGAAGATGATGCCGTGATAAGAAATGCGAAAAAACTTCTATTTTTAATATCTTAATCTCACAAGATAGGATAGCTTTGCTGAAAGTCCATCCTTGCTTTTCAATAATGGCCCATAACACCCTTAGATATCTAATCCTCTTCAGATTTGGCTCCCTATAGTTTTGTACAGCGACTCACTCACGTATGTCTGATTCATTAAGAAAGAAAATGATCCAAATGTAAAGCGCTTCGTGATATAATCTGGTGTAAGTTGTGCAACCAGTAAATGGTTCGGGTCCATTCCTTTGATTAATCATTTCTTATTGCATGTTAAAATTGGAAATTGAATTAACACATTGAGATGGTTTTAAAATGATACAACTGTCATTACAGTCAGCCAATCATCTCACTCGGCTGCTTCAATATCGCCCTCAGCCCCAATCGACTCACACGGCGGATTCAATCTGGTCCGGTCAACCAATCACCTCTATTTACTCACATGGCCACTCCAATTTAGGCAGTGATGATAATTTGGTAGAATTGTAATTGTAGGCTGTGAATATACTTTACATAATTTGGGGCTAAATAGTAGGATGTAATATTGTAACGTTACTGCTTTATATGGGCAAAGATCAATCAAAGAAAATGGACAGAAGCTTGACAACAACTAAATCTAACAAGCTCTATCATCGTTCACTATATACTGATTTTCAATATGTTACAGTATATATTTACAGGTTTTCTTTATGTTCCAACACATTAGAAATCTAGTTTTTACAATTCAAACAAGTCAGGTAGTAGACATTTTTCTACAGAATACCAGAAGAACCTTAGTTTGTAAGCCGAATTTGGTTTTTTTTTTTAATAAACAAATTGACTAAATCTAATATCACAAAAACCATGTGATTGTTCTTTTGAACATAATAATGACAGGGTCAAGAGGTTCATCTGGTTCAAAGCCGCTCCACTGGACATCTTGCCTAAAAATAGCAGAGGACTTAGCCACAGGACTACATTACATACACCAGAATCCTGGTTTAACTCATGGGAACTTGAAAGCCACCAATGTCTTGTTGGGGCCAGATTTCGAGTCGTGCCTGACTGACTATGGGCTGACCCCATTTAGGAATCCCGAGTCACTTGAAGAATGAGGTGCTGCTTCCCTTTTCTACCGAGCCCCTGAATGTCGTGATCTACGGAGGCCAATAACACAGAAGCTGATGTCTACAGTTATGGAGTCCTCCTTTTGGAACTTCTAACTGGTAAGACACCATTTCAAGATCTTGTCCAAGAATACGGCTCAGATATACCACGGTGGGTTAAATCTGTCCGAGCAGAGACAACAGACTCAGGTGATGAACCTGCGTCAAGTCATGAGGAGAAATTGAATGCTCTGTTGAACATTGCTGTAACATGTGTTCTGTCGCGCCCGAGAATCGTCCTGTAATGGGGGAACTTCTGAGGATGATAAGAGAGGCAAGAACAGAAGTTCAGGTGTCTTCAAACAGCAGCGATCATTCCCCAGGACGATGGTCGGATACAGTGCAGAGCTTGCGAAGGGAAGAGTATGTGAATATATGAAGAATGGAATGCAAGTGTTAGTGAGTAGTTCAACTATCATATTTTTATTTATTATCTCTTTGTGTATTATTTTTCTTTTTTTTTTTTCCAGTAGGGTGTACAAGTCATGATTGCATAAGAATTCTACATTAATTAGGCTTTTATGTTTTGTGAACCATCATGTAGTCTATCACAATCCATTGAGTTTAAAGATTTAGTGAGGTTTGCGCTGTTTTCAAAATGCTATCTGCTTTTCATACCAAAAACCATTTTGTGTATTTTTGTATATTTCTGATTTTTCATGTCAGTGTTGTATCAAGTATCTCTTTTGCAAATCCAAATAAGCTTTTTTTCTGATTTTATGTATTAATTAATTGCCTTCATCACTGCTTCTGTGTATTGTCATCTAAGTCCATTTCTGATAAGCAGGTGACTTTGATTTCTGATGACCGTCTAATGTTAATCTTATTTAAGATTTGATGTAAGATGCATATGCTTTTCGATCTTCACATTGCAAAAATCTGTATCTTTATGTTTTAATACTATCCGACATACAATGATGTATGCTTCTATTATTACCTGTGTTTGAGGATTTGTATAAAAGTTGGTGTGCACTCTATTGTTTCGTCTCCAGTCCCATTTTTATTTAATTGCTTCTAGTATTGTTCTTTAAAATAAGAAGTAGCTGTGAGGCCCCACCGTCAAAAAGCATTTGTGACGTATATGTGCATGTGTATTTTCGTTCTTTAAACTCCACTAAATGTTCTTAATTACAGTGTGGGATTTTATAAAATTTGGGCAAAGTCTCCCACAAACTTGACTCCTAAAAAAACAAAGAAGCACAATAATCCCAAACAACAATTCCTCAACCAATAACCAAAATAAAAGCATCATTCATATGCTCAATTCATAATGCACCATATTTCCCCAAAATAAAATACTCCTAACACCAAAATATAAGGAGAAGCTTCGAGATATTTATACAAACCATATACAGACATTGAACTAATCACATGTGAGTAGTGAATAAATGAGTATAATTCTAAACGTATTGTTAACATTTGTTATCAGTAATACTTATCCATCACTTCCAAAAGAAATGCGATCTCAAGAGACTCAAGCTTGCTTTCCCTGAACAACGTTAGTACCTATTACACCTGTTTCAACAGAAACGTCCCCACACGGGGTGAGCATATAACAACATGATAACATATAAATATCAAATGCACAATTCATAATAACAAAAGAAACAATACAGTATCATAAAGAAACACTTCCTGTTCGTTCCTGAAATGGTGAGAGATCCCTCAAACTGCTCATGTTTTATAATTTCACAATTTACCAAGTTCGTTATCAATGTTAAAATAGCAATACTTGTTATCGAGATAGATCGATGACTCAACAATACGTCGTTATGACTCATTCATAACTAATACCAATTCAAGACCATGTGTTCATCATCCAAGATAATCCTCATCCCCTTCTCATACTCATAATGACTTAGGCATTCAAGCTTAACCGAGTATTCATTTACTTGTATTCACATGACTACAAACATTAAACTCAATTCATACGTTCCATAAATTAACTTCACGTATTATTAAAAAAAACACATGTAACCATAAGTATATAATACTTGACGTCATACCTGCTTGTACGTCACTACGTACCTTATCGTCGACAATATTATTAAGTCATCCTCGACATCTGGAGGTTCGTGGAATATCTCTATATCAAAGTTATCAACTCAATATTAGTTCATTTTACATCATACCTGATATCGTTTTAATACTACTCAGCTCAAGGTGATTTAAATCAAACTTCAATATCTAGATATGAACTTCTACCTCAAAAGTCATCAAGACTTGCAAAAAATATAAAGTGTGTCTTGAATTATAAACATGTTTAAGTCTTGAATTCAACAACACTCTTATGAATGTATTTTCGCCAAATGTTCCAAGATGTTGATTTAAATAATTATTTTCTTGATTCAACTTTTAAGCTTGATTCTTGAAATCCCAAAAGTTCTATCAAAATCCCAAGAAAAGAAAACATGAAACTCTAAACTAAAAGCAAGACACGTGACTTGAAATCTGATCACTATTATTTTAAACAGTATTTTCCAGTGTAACGATTCACGGTGTTAAGTTTTAGTATAATGAGGTGAAAAGTATGAGTGTCGAACCCACGAGAACTAGGAAATAAGTACCAAAAGTCAATCAATTTAACTATATGTAGCCTACGAAAATTGGTTGTGATTATTAAAATAACGTGACAAATTAACTCAATATGTAACCCAAACAAACAAAAACGAATAAGATTAAAATCAATAGAGACAATTATCAAGACTTTCGGTTCACCATTGTAATCCTCCATAATTTGCCTATTAGTTAAGAATTGAAGTCAAACGTTCTAAGGTGATGAGTTTTCCTAATGCACTTGTTATACATTGGTCGGCTATAACAAATCTAATACTAACTTTACAATAAGCCACTCTCGTATCCTTATTGATCAATTAATATTTTATATCGATCTATGAAAACTTCTAGCCTTCGATTACTAGATATCTATAGCTATCACACGTGTATTTGACTTCATCTCTCGATCTCAGTCTGAAATCCACGACATAAATCACTATATCGTATTGCAATTTTATCTATCGATCTCAATTACAATTAATTATCATTCAAGGATGACCAAACCCTCAAAAGCATGAAGAACAATAATCTATGCACTTAGAAATACAAGAATCAATCAAAAACATTTAAATTGAATTACGGGTTCATACAAAAGATTCCCTTAGTCTTGACAACAAACTTAGCCAACAATCATCAAATAATAATGCATAAACTTGTTTTTCAACATTCTAAACATCAAAATCTAATTAAAATATAGAACTAGAGTTAGAAATACGGAAATAACAAGAGGCTTTGACTCCTTTCGTTGCTCCGTCATCCCGTCTCTTCCGATGCGTCTCTTCTTCAACGGATTTATGGAGTATGGATGGTTGGGAAGATGAAGAGTGATGGTGGCTGAGTATGTAGGGTTGAATATGAGCCCAAAAGTCCAAAAGCGTCCAATGCAATCCATATTTATAGTAGGAGGAGTTTCACCAAGTTAGGACACAAAAAAACCAATTTGGAAATAAAATCCCGAATTTTTCAAGTGCTGGCGATCGATTGCTTCGTGAGTGGCGATCGATCGCTTCACTATTCTGGACAAAGGCGATCGATCTCCTAAATAATGCGATCGATCTCAAAAAGCTACTGGTCCGAGGCGATCAGTCGCTTCAATGATGCGATCGATCGCTTCCTCCGAATTTCAGCAAATTACGATTTCGTCCCTTTTTTCGTTGCTCGGGTTTGGTCTTTTTTCATCATTTATAGCTTATTTTCTCAACTTTTATGCATTTGGACCTAGATTCATGAAATATACAAATATGTACCAAAACGTGTAATATTCTCCAGGAATCACTACAAAAACGCCCATAATCTTATATCAAATTAAGTGTAAAAATCACACTTATCAACTCCCCAAACTTAAATTTGATCGTCTCAAGCAAGAAATAAAATCGCAAAGTAGAGTTCAATATTTGAAGATTCAAATAACCAATTTACAGTCAATCATATAGCTCAGACATCTCACTTACAGACAAACAAAATATAAGATTAGGGGCGTGTGATGAAGTGTGATTTTTACACTTAATTTGATATAAGATTAGGGGCGTTTTTGTAGTGATTCTTGGAAAATATTACTCTTTTTGTTTATATTGTATATTTCAGAAATCCAGAGCCAATGCATAAAAGTGGAGGAAATAGGCTTAAAAATGATGAAACAGGGCCAAACTGAGCAAACCTGGAAAAGGAGGGGCAAAATCGTAATTTGCTGAAATAGAGGAAGCGATCGATCCCCTCAAATGAGGTGACCGATCGCCTCTAGGCAGTAGCAAAATGCGATCGATCGCCTCGACTCGAAAAATTCAGGATTTTGTTTCCATCTTAGTTATTTGGTGTCCAAACTTGGTGAAACTCCTCCTACCATAAATATGGATTATCATGGACATTTTTGGGACTTTTTGGCTCATAATAAACCCTACAACAATCAGCCTCCATCACTCATCATCCTCTCCAACCATCCATACACCATAACCATTGAAGAGAAGACGCATCGAAAGAGAGGGGACGACGGAGCAACGCAAGGAGTCAACGCCTCTCGTTATTTCCGTATTTCTAACTCTAGTTCTATATTTTGATTAGATTTTAATATTTAGAATGTTGCAAAACATGTTTATGCATTGTTATTTGATGGAGATTGTTGGCTAGGTTTGTTATCAAGACTTAGGGGATCCTTTGTATGAACCCATGATTTAAATTGAATTTTTTTGATTGATTCTTATATTTAAGTGCATAGATCATTGTTCTTCATGCTTTTAAGGGTTTGACCATCATTGAATGATAGTAAATTACAATTGAGGTCGAGAGAGATAAAATTGTGATTCGATATAGTGATTTATGCCGTGGATTTCAGACTGATATCGAGAGATGAAGCCAAATACACGTGTGATAGTTATAGATATCTAGTAATCGAAAGCTAGAAGTTTTCACGGATCTTAATACAATATTGTGTTGTTAAATAAGTACACGAGAGTGACTTACTACAATTTGAAATTAGGTTTAATATAACTCGAGAGAGTATATTAGATAAATTTGGAAAACTCGTCACCTTAGATTGTTTGAATTCGATTCTTAACTAATAGGTGAATTGTGGGGGATTACATAGGTGAACCGAAAGTCTTGATAATGTTTCTTTTGATTATATTCTTATTTGTTCTTGTGTTTTTGGGTTGATCTTGAGTTCATTAGTCAATTTAGTTAATTAATCACAACCAGTTATCGTAGACTAAAATATAGTTAAACTAGTGGAGTTTGGTACTTATTTCCTAGTCCTCGTGGGTTCGACACTCAAACTTATATTATCATTATACTAAAACTTGACACCATGCACTTGCGGTATAAAATCGCCACAATGGAAATAATTGTTTAAATAAAAGCGATCAAGTTTTGGCGCCGTTGCCGGGGACTAGTTTTAATAATATTGAACGAAATTGGTTGACTGTAGCTTAGTCATTTATTTGTTTTTATTTTCGATTTTTTTCTCTTCTATTTTTCTTTTTTGTTTTGGTTGATTGTTACAGGGTACTATCTCTGGTACATGCTACTGAGTAGCAACCATACACTTGAGCCTTTTGATCCCGAGATCGAATGCACTTGTCAAAGGAGGCTAAGGCAAGCAAGAACACTAATGGCCAATAACGAGGAAGTTCCAGTAGCACCAGTGACAAGGTCACTCATGGATTACGCCCACCCTTCATTCCATGGATCGATGTCGAGTATCACGAGACCCAACATCCAAGCCAGCAATTTCGAGATCAAGCTGCTATCATACAAATGATCCAGCACTCGATGCAGTTTGGGGGAGCGACCACTGAGGATCCCAACACTCACATAGCAAATTTCTTGGAAATTTGCGACACCTTCAAGCATAATGGCGTCACTGACGACGTCATCAGGTTACGACTGTTCCCTTTCTCTTAAAATAATAAAGCTAAATCTTGGTTGCATTCTTTGCCTACGGGATCAATTACCACATGGGATGGGATGGTGCAAGCTTTCTTGTCCAAATACTTCCCACCATCAAAGACTGCTAAGATTCGAAATGATATCACTACATTTGCGCAACATGATCCTGAAAACTTTATGATGCATGTGAGCGCTTCAAGGACTTACTGAGGAGATGCCTACACCATGGCCTTCCCATCTGGCTGCAGGTACAAACTTTCTATAACGGTTTATTTTCTGATAACCGTTCTATGATTGATGCAGCATCAGGAGGTACTGTGATGAGAAAGACGCCGAAGGAGGCCTATACACTGTTGGAGGAGATGGCTGCTAATAGCTGCCAGTGGCAGTCCGAGAGGAACGTGCCAAAGAAGCAAGCTGGAGTTCATCAAGTGAGCGAAGTTACTGCGTTGGCCGCTCAAACTGAGGCATTGAACAAGAGACTAGATAGCATGAGCATGACAGGGATGAAATATCAAGGGATTACTTGTGACCTATGTGGAGGAAATCATCCGAGCGTTGAATGCCAAACAGGTAACCCATTCATTCAGACTAATGAAGCTGTGCATTATGTAGGAAACCGGCCACAAAACAACCCCTACCCAAATACATACAATACGGGGTTGAGATATCAACCACAACCACCACCGGGTTATTCACCACAGCCGAGCATGGAGGAAACTATTGACCAAGTTCATATCCTCAATAGAAACAAGGATGAATAGGCAAGATTCATCTATAAAAAAACTTGGAGATCCAAGTAGGGCAATTGGCAACTATCTTGCTGGGAGAGCACAAGGAACTCTACCGAGTGACACAGAGAAGAATCCAAGGGAGCAAGCCAATGCCGTGACCCTAAGGAGTGGAAAAGAACTTGGTGATGAGAAGGAGACTGAAAAGATTTTCTATTAAGCAAGAGGAGAAGGAGCAGCCACACAACAAGGGTATGTCCACTAGAGACACTACACCTATCACAACACAGAAAAGGTACAACATTCCTCTCTCATTCCCTGCAGCAGTTAATAGGGCAAAGGTTGATTCAAACTTTGCCAAATTTTTAGACATGCTTAAGAATTTGCATATAGATATAGCATTTATTGATGCCTTATGGGAAATGTCAAATTATGCTAAATTCTTAAAGAAGATGTTGTCTAAGAAGCAGAAATTCGGAGAGCACGAGACTGTCTTTTTGACTGATGAATGTAGTGCTATTGTGCAAAAGAAATCGGCCACCAAGTTAAAAGATCCAGGGAGTTTCTCTATTCCTTGCACTATTGGGCCTATTTATTCCATTAAATCGTTATGTGATTTGGGTGCTAGTGTGAACTTAATGCCTTTGTCTGTTTTTAGGCGACTTGGACTGGGAGAGCCGAAGACCACAAGGGTGGTGGTGTTGCAAATGGCGGACAAGTCTATCACCTACCCACTAGGAATCGTCTAGGATGTGCCAGTCAAGATAGATCAATTCACTTTCCGGTGGATTTTCTAGTGTTGGATATGGAGGAGGACGCGAGTATGCCATTGATCCTGTGGCGCTCATTCTAGCTACTGGAAGAGCTATTATCGAAGTTGAAGAAGGGAAGTTGATCCTCCGTGTAGGAGAGGATCATGTTACCTTTACTATGTTTCAACTTCACCACATGCACACAACAGGCACACATGTTTTATTATTGATAAAATCAATATTTTTCCTGATGATGTGGTGCAAGATACTGATAAGGTGAAGGTGACGACCGAACTAGAGACTGAAGAAGGCAAGAGCCATGACAGGGTGAAGCCAAGGAAGGCGAAGAAGCAAAAAAGAAAAAAGGACGTTTATGAAGGGAGAGACAGTCCAATTGCATAAAGCGTCACCACCTCGCATTTTTCAAAGTAAGCGAAAGGCTTCATGGGTTGGACCATTCACTGTTACCAAGATATACCCGCATGGAGCCATTAAGGTAAGTGATCATATTTAGGCACTTATGTCGTTAATAATGAGAGGTTGAGGCATTACCCAGTTGATTACGGAGATTCATGCTCCACACACCATCCCACCTTTGATAAAAAGGGTAAAAAGTCCAGCTTGAGACTATAAATCAAGAACTCTTTCTTAACCCTTTGCTTTGTTTTAGTTTTTGTTTGTTTTGTTTTTGTTTTTGATTTTGGCGAGACTACATGCGTGCCATGACGTGTTCCAACACTATACCACACGAGCTGATGAGGAATTGGACAACGATCACTGACAGTCGTTGTCAACGGTAAATGCTTGTCTTATTTTCCATGCTTATTACATTGAGGACAATGCATGAATTAAGTTGGGGGAGTGCATTATTGTGTCATGCTTCTTATTTGGAAATTGATCGTTTCTTGAGCACCAACAAATTTTTTTCTTGAAAATGAGTTCAATTAGTAAGATAAGAATAACATAGTAGTGGTCTCTAATCCATGATGATATTAATCTCACTTTGCATGTCAACTTAAGTTTTGATTGTAAAACTTGTTTGTGAATATCTTGTTTTGAGTAGCATGTCAAAGATGATAAATATATTGAGCACATTTGAGTCATAATTTTGTGATTGAATTTAGAGTAGTAAGAATCTTTGTGAACTTGATGAATTGTTTTGAGCATCTTATAGTACTTAGAAACTATTTGATGATGACACTTTGAGGCGAAATTTTATAGTTATGAACTTGACTTGGAAATGATTTAGGCGATCTTTGGACCGTTTGAGGCTTTCAAGCTTACCAAGTTTACATCAATCTCTAGTATCCTAATTTGAGCCTAACTGAAAAAGAATGGAGTATGTTTAACACACTATTAGCCCCCATTCAACATTCTTTGGCAAACTCAATATACTCACCTAATTGAGCCTAAATTGAATTTTTATCTTCACCCTCAGGGAGTATAATGATTCTCATTAGATGCACATGAATTGCTTTATTTTGATGAGCTTATCGTAAAAAAAAATGATGAATGAGAAAAGAAAAAGAATAGAAAAAGCCTTGAGAAAAAAAATTATCCAACTAAGACCCAAAGTGGCCAAGGCTAAAAGAGAAAAAGAAGAGAAGCTCAAGTTGTGCTAACAATATGAACATTACATGCTTATACTCTCTTCTTTGTGCTATCCTATCCTTTCTTTGAAGCCAAAACCTAGGCCTAACGCTACAAGCTTAAAAAGACCTATTGATCCAAGTCTAGGGAGTGACTACATTAGTGGAAAAGTTGTTTGAAAATAGTTATATGGAATCTCAAGGATAATCTTAACTTTCATTACCTAGCATGATTTGATCTATGAAAATTGCATGGAACTTGAGAGTGACAATAGCGCACACCACTTTCTGATTCGGAGACATGTGTTTGATCTAGGAGACAACACAACTTGTTAAACTTTCTGATTTTTTTGTTTGTCTGTAAGTGAGATATCTGAGCTACATGATTGACTATGAATTGGTTTATTTGAATCTTCAATGTTGAACTTGACTGTTTGATCTTATTTCTTGCTCGAGATGATCAAGTTTAAGTTTGGGGGAGTTGATAAGTGTGATTTTTACACTTATTTGATATAAGATTATGGGCGTTTTTGTAGTGATTCTTGGAAAATATTACTCTTTTTGGTTTATATTTGTATATTTCAGGAATCCAGGGCCAAATGCTTAGAAGTGGAGGAAATAGGCTTAAAATGATGAAAAAGGACCAAACTGAGCAAACCTGGAAAAGGAGGGGCAAAATCGTAATTTGTTGAAAATGAGGTGACCGATCGCCTCTAGGCAGTAGCAAACTGCGATCGATCGCCTCATTTGAGGCGATCGATCGCCTCGACTCGAAAAATTCGGGATTTTGTTTCCATCTTGGTTATTTGGTGTCCAAACTTGGTGAAACTCCTCCTACCATAAATATGGATTATCATGGACATTTTTGGGACTTTTTGGCTCATAATAAACCCTACAACAAGCAGCCTCCATCACTCATCATCCTCTCCAACCATCCATACATCATAACCTTTGAAGAGAAGACGCATCAGAAGAGACATGACGACGGAGCAACGCAAGGAGTCAACGCCTCTCGTTATTTCCGTATTTCTAACTCTAGTTCTATTTTATTAGATTTTAATGTTTAGAATGTTGCAAAACATGTTTATGCATTGTTATTTGATGGAGATTGTTGGCTAAGTTTGTTATCAAGACTTAGGGGATCCTTTGTATGAACCCCTGATTTAAATGAATGTTTTTGATTGATTCTTATATATTTAAGTGCATAGATCATTGTTCTTCATGCTTTTAAGGGTTTGATCACTTGAATGATAGTAAATTACATCTGAGGTCGAGAGATAAAATTGTGATTCGATATAGTGATTTATGCCGTAGATTTCAGACTGATATCGAGAGATGAAGCCAAATACACGTGTGATAGCTATAGATATCTAGTAATCGAAAGCTAGAAGTTTCACGGATCTTAATACAATATTGTGTTGTTAAATAAGTACACGAGTGTGACTTACTACATTTGATATTAGGTTTAATATAACTCGAGAGAGTATATTAGATAAATTTGGAAAACTCGTCACCTTAGATTGTTTGAATTCGATTCTTAACTATAGGTGAATTGTGGGGGATTACATAGGTGAACCGAAAGTCTTGATAATTGTTTCTTTTGATTATATTCTTATTCGTTCTGTGTTTTTGGGTGATCTTGAGTTCATTAGTCATAGTTAATTAATCACAACCAGTTATCGTAGACTAAATATAGTTAAACTAGTGGAGTTTGGTACTTATTTCCTAGTCCTCGTGGGTTCGACACTCGTACTTATATTATCATTATACTAAAACTTGACACCGTGCACTTGCGGTATAAAATCGTTACACTGGAATAATTGTTTAAAATAAAAAGCTATCACGTGTGTGTGCTATTGTCACTTTCAAGTTTCATGCAAGTTTATAGATCAAATCTTGCTTGTCAATGAAAGTTAAGATTATCCTTGAGCACCCCATAGTCCTATTTTCAAACACGTATCCACTAATGTAGTCACTCCCTAGACTTGGATCAATATGTCTTTTAAGCTTGTAATGTTAGGCCTAGGTGTTTGGCTTCAAAGAAAAGATAGGATAGCACAAAGAAGAGAGAGTATAATCATGTAATGTTTATATTTTTAGCACAAAATCGAGCTTCTCTTCTTTTTCATCTAGCCTTGACCACTTTGGATCTTATTTAGTTACTTTTTCACAAGGCTTTATCTATTCTTTTCTTTTCTCATTCATCAATTTTTCAATAAGCTCATCAAAATATAGCAATTCATGTGCATCTAATGAGAATCATTATCCCTTTTGGTAAGGATAAAATTTTTCAATCTAAGCTCAAATAGGTATGTATAATGACTTGCCAAAAAAAATGTTGACTGGGGGCTAATAGTATGTTACACATACACCATTCTTTTACAGTTAGGTTCAAAAGTGGATACTAGGGATATATGTATACATGGTAAGCTTGAAAGGCTCAAACGATCCAAAGATCACCTAGATAATCTATAATCAAGTTCATGACTATAAAATTTCGCCTTGAAGCGTCATCATCAAATAAGTTCTAAGGTACTCTAAGATGTTAAAAAATAATTCATCAAGTTCACAAAGATTTTCACTACTACAAATGCAATTCACAAGATTATGACTCAAATGTGCTCAATAAATTCCTCATCTTTGACATGCTACTCAAAACAGATATTCCCAAACAAGTCTTACAATCATCAAACTCAAGTTGACATGCATAGTGAGATTAATATCATCATGGAATATAGACCACTGCTATGATTCGTTCTTTCTTACTAAATGAACTTATTTCAAGAAATTTTTTGTTGGTGCTCACTAAACGATACAATTCCATAGAAAAAGCATGATACAGTAATGCAATCCCAAACTTAATTCATGCATTGCCCTCAACGTAATGGTCATGAAAAATGAGACAAAGCATTTACCGTTGACAATGACCGTCAGTGATCGTTGTCCAATTCCTCGTCAGCTCGTGGGGCATATTGTTGGAGCATATCACAGCAAGCATGGAGTCTCGCCAATATAAAAAACAAAAGCAAAACAAACCAACCAAACCAAAAGCAAAGCAAAAAACAAAGCAAAATGATAAGAAAAAGTTCTTGATTATAGTCCCAAGCTGGACTTTTTACCATGTAAGCTCAAGTGCCACAAGGGCCAGTGGGGATGATTTTCCACCCTCATGTGGTAATGCCGTAACCACTCCTCTCACTCTGAACAGCGCCCCATGGTCATCTCTCAGATTGATGGTGTCGAATGGTAGAACATCGACAACTTGAGCGGTCCAGCCCATTTTTAGTCCGACTTCCATGGAAATAGTCGCATTTTCTTCCTATCATTAGAACCAAATCGCCCTCACAGAATTTGCCTCCTTTACATTGGCCATTCGATGTGACCTCCACCTTCTTCTCGCTCTAACCTGCATCGCATCAATAGATAGTGTATCAATTATATTGATATTAAAACATCGATGCTCTGTGCATGTAGTGTTCAAAGCTTTGAACATAAAAAATAACTTGATCCCCCCATACTCGGAGGATCAACTTCCTTCTTGGACATCAATCAATGACCTTCCAGTAGCTAGGAACGGTCTTCCTAGAATCAAAGGCATGTGCACATCTTCTTTTATGTCCAACACAATGAAATATACTGGATGGGTGAATTTATCAACATTGACCGGTACATCCTCAAACTATCCCATGAGGGTACTTGATGGACTTGTCCACATCTGCAGTGACACATTAATCGTGTTTTAGCTCTCTCACGCCCAGCTTCTTGTACACAGAAAAGATATTAGATTGACACTTGACCCCAAATCACATAAAGATTTCTTAAAAGAAGTAGAGTTGATCTTGCAAGTATAGTGAAACTCCCTGGATCCTTTAACTTTGGAGGTGAATCATTCTGAATGATAGAGAACACTCCTCAATTAAGTGTATATCTCTGCTCTCCCAATTTCTGTTTTTTTTTTTTATATAATCTCTTCAAAACTTAGCATAATTCAGCATGTGCCGTATAGCATCAATGAAAGACATCTCAATTTGGAGATTCTTATCAAGTCTACAAACTTAGCAAATTTGGCATCTATCTTTGCTCTCTTATATGCAGCGGGGAATGGGAGAGTGGATATCTACCTTAGCAGGTGTGATGGGTTGTAGGGGTCTTAGTAGACTTATGTGTTTGTTCCTCTTCTTGCTTGATGTCGGCATCGCCTTTTAACTCAACGTGTACATCCTTATTCTCAGCGACCTCCTTTCCGCTCTCAACGTGATTGCATGGACTTGCTCCCTAGGGTTCGTCTCAGTGTTGCTAGGCAGTGCTCCTTGTGCTCGCCCGGCTAGGATTTTTGCTAACTGTCCCACTTGACTTTCAAGTTCTTTATCGACACCTCATGATTGTTCATCTTGTTTCAGCCGATGATA
>CAJQUN010002655.1:0-24128 GCA_907163345.1 Haberlea rhodopensis | reverse complement strand
AATGCAGAAAGTAAGCGATGCGATTTCATATGCACTTCTCCGTCGCCCATGCCTTTTAGTCTCGACCCCCGCTGGAAGAAGAAGAAGTTTGATAACTGATCAGATGTTTATGACGGTCTCATTTATTTTGAGGGCAACGAGCTGAGGACAGACTTGATTGTTCTGGGGGAATGCCAGACTTCGAATGCATTGTGGGCATCGATGTGCTGAACAAGTATCAGGCAGTTGTGGACTGCAGACAAGAAATGTCCGATTCAGGTCCGTATGGGAGTCCAATGGACATTTATGGGGATGGTCCCGTTCAAGAATTCCGTTAATATCTGCTGTCAAGATGGGCGCAATTATTGGAACAAGACAATAAGGATATCTCATCTATGCTGGTGATAGTACTGAGAAGAGGAAAGAGTTAAAGGTGAGGATGTGCCCGTAGTAGCGGAGTTTGCTGATGTCTTTCCGGAGGAAATTCCAGGATTTCCCACCGACGAGAGAGGTCGAGTTTGGATTAAGTTACTACCAGGAACGTCTACCAATTCTCGTGCCCGTATAGGATGGCACCAACGGCGCAAAAGGAGTTAAATGTTCAGTTGCAGGAGCTCCTTGACAAGGCCTATATATACGCCTTAGCGTAGCGCCTGGGGCGCACCAGTTTTATTGTTAAGAAGAAAGATGGTTCGATGCGGCGGTGCATCGATTCAGACAACTGAACAAAGCCATGATGAAGAATAACGTATCCACTTCCGAGGATTGATGCTGGTTTGATCAGCTGCAGAGTACGAGGCTCTACAGTAAGGTCGATCTGAGGTCGGAGTATCATCAGATTCGAGTCGAGAGGATGAGTACTGAAGACAGCTTAAGGATAGATATGGGCACTACGGATTCTTAGTCATGCCTTTTAGGGTGGACGAAGGCCCAGCTGTTTTATGAGCCTGATGAACAGGGTGTGCTCCAACCATGTTTGGATCGTTCGTCATAGTTTTCATGGACGATATGCTTATTTTTACTCGAACTGAAGAGGGACACATGAAGCACTTGAGAACAGTACTCCAGATCCTTAGGGCTTGCCAGACCCCTGGCACAGCTGACTCGGAAAGGAGAGTCGTTCTATTGGTCCGAAGCTTGTGAGGAAAGCTTCAAGAATTGAAGCGTCGTTGACTACGACACCTATGTTGGTGATTCCTTCTAAGAATAATAGGGATGCCTTGTACACGAATGCATCACTGCAGGGTTTGGACTGTGTGTTGATGCAAGATAAGCATGTGGTGGCTTATGCATCGAGGCGGTTGTTGCAACCACATGAGGATGGGTACCCAGTCCATGATTTGGAGCTGGCAGCGTTATATTTGCCTTGAAGATTTGGAGGCATTACTTGCATGGTACGTCGTTTACCATCTACACGGGCCATAAGAGCCTGGAGTTTGTTCACACAGGCTGAGATGAATATGCGACAAAGAAGTTGGATGTCATGAATTTATCAGCTATGATGACCTCTTGTTGCCATTTGGGCTATGATTTTGATGTGGACACGTCGCCGGTGCGAGTGTCGACCTTGGCTGAGCCAGACATATTTGAGGCTACTAGGAAAGCCCAGAGGTCAGATGATGAGGTTCAGAGGTGGTCGTTTTAGTACTCGAGGACAGCCATCAAAGTTCAGAATGGCAGAAGATGATTCCTTGAGGCTGGGCAACCGATGGGTAGTCCCAGATACACCGGAGTTGCTTAAGGAATATCGGAACGGGCTCATAATAGTCTGTTCAGTATCCACCCAGGAGGAAGGAAAATGTATAAGGACCTAAGTGGTCAGTTTTGGTGGAGACGCATGAAGCACGATGTGATCGCTTTCGTTAAAAGATGTTTGATCTGCCAATAGGTAAAGGCAGAAAGGCAGAGGGCCGGGTGGCGTGGCGAGCTGAGAGCTTGAAGGTACCTAAGTGGAAGTGGAGGCATATCATTATGGACTTTGTGACCCACTTACCAAGGACGGCCTCTGGATTTGATACGATCTGGGTGATCGTGGATAGGCTAACGAAGGTAGCTCACTTCATCCCCTACTGTATGACTTTTGCGTATCTAAATATGGCCAATCATATGTGTGGGATGTGGTGAGGTTGCATGAAGTTCCAGTCTCGATTGTGTCTGACAGAGACCCAAGGTTCACTTCACATTTCTGGGGAGGTCTCCAGACAGCTTTGGGCACAGAGGTAAGACTGAGTACGGCCTATCGCCCTCAGACAGACGGCCAACAGAGAGCGTACCATTCAGACGTTCGAGGACATGTTGAGGGCATGTATTTGGAGTTTGATACTCCGTGGCAGAGGATTCAGTGCCGCTGGTGGAGTTCTCCTATAATAACAGTTATCAGGCGAGCATTCAAATGGCTCCTTTTGAAGCTCTGTATGGACGACGATGTAGATCACTGCCGTATTGGGAGGATTTGACTAGCAAAACGGCCGGAGGACCGGATCTGATCAGGGGATATGGAAAGTAAGATAAAATTGATACGCCAAAAGATGAAAGCGGCCCAGGATAGGCAGGCAGTCTATGCAAATAAGCGGCGACGACCGCTGGAATTCCAGTTAGGAGATAGGGTCTTCTTAAAGATCTCGCCCTTCAGGGGTTGTGGTTCGTTTTGGGAAGCGGGGAAAAGTTATCTCCGAGGTATGTTGGGCCATATGAAGTTGTTTACAGCGTATCGGTACTTTGGCATATCGTTTGGCTCTACCGCCATCCTTGTCTGGCATACACGATGTTTTCCATGTCTCCATGTTACGGAAGTATGAGCCAGACCCGTCTCATGTCTTACAGCCTACAGAAGTTCAGTTAGACTCAGATGTGTCCTACGTAGAACGACTAATCAGAATGGATCAGAGGATCGAGGATCGCAGACTACGAAGCAAAGTTATACCGATGGTCAACGTTCAGTGGGATCGTGTCCGGGGTGTCGAGGAGGCTACATGGGAGACGGAACGGCATATGGTGCAGCACTATCCGGAACTATTCTCTGGTATGTTTTATGTTTAGTTTCGATATGATGATGCATGTGGATTTCGAGGACGAAATCTTATAAAGGGGAGTAATGTAACAGCCCCGAAATGTGATTTGATTATGTACTACGATGATGAATTATGATGTGTTAAGGGTTGTGGTGTATTTAATTTGGGGGATAATACTTATGATGGTGATGATATGATTTAGGGGGCATGTTGGTGTTTTAGAGATTTATTAATTAAATGAAGTTATAAAATATCGAGTGAGAGGATATATTTTAATGCATCGTACTAAATACCGGGACACAATTAAACACCACATGACCACCCAACCCACACCACCCCACCCCTGCCACTCGGCCACCCCCCCCACTTGGCAGCCCATGCCCTTTTCCCCACTTGGCAACCCATACTTGCATGATTACCTTCCAATCAATCCCTTCTCCTTCTCTCCCCCTCCATTTTCGTTCCAGCTTAGCAGCATTAAGGCAAGGGAAGAAGCTTGGTGAAAGTGTTCCAAAAACCTTGCAAAAGAGGGCAAAAGAGAGGGGTAAGTTGGTACTGTTTTTTCTGGGTTATTGGTTGAGTTTGGGTTTGTTGATTGTTTTTAATGCATGCTAAGTATAGGTTTGGGTGAAACCTGGGTATGGATACTTACTTGGTAGTTTTGTGTAACTACTAGCATGTTTGTTTGAGCATGTTACATGTTTTATGTGATAGATTTCTAATTATGAATCTATGTGCTCGAAATCTGGGCAAAGAGGAACACATTCTGTTTTCTGTATAGGTTGGTTGAGGATGAAGATTATGATGATTATGAAGCATGTTAGCTTAGGTTTTGTTAAACCTTCGATTTAAATACATGCATGGTAGTTTTATGAAGCTTGTAACATCTTTGCTCAGGCATGTTTTACGCCCTATGAAGTAGAAATGATGGTATGAATTTAGGTGCTCAAAAATCTGGGGAAGTCCCGATTTTTTCAGAGATCTCGATCGAGATTTGGTCCCGATCGATCGAGCGAGACAGAATGTTTAAATCATGTTTTGAATTTCAGGTGCCGATCGATCGATGGATTTCTCGATCGATCGGTGAAGCTCCTCGATCGATCGGTAAAATGTTTCGATCGATCGATCGAGGCAGAATGGTTGAGCACTGTTGTGCACAGTTTCTCGATCGATCGAGACCTCGGGGCCGATCGATCGAGAGAGGCAGAAAGTTGAAAAATAAAATGATGTTTTATTTTGTTAAGTTTATGATGTGAGATGGTATTGAGGCATCTAATATGGTATTGTGTGGTCTTGTAGAACCATCCCAGGTATCGGCACCATCAAGGAGATAAAGTCTGTTGACTCCTCCTCCTTTTGAAAAGGTACGTAAGAAGCGTACGGGCATCGGACGGTAACACACTCCTAACTCTGACTATGCATTGATTGCATGAGTATTTATGATGATGATGTTTATGATGATAATTGTGATAAATAAGTTTAAGATGATGAAGTTTGTGAAGATGATATGATAAGTAAATTTATGATGATGATGTTTATGATAAGTAAGTTTATGATGATGTGATACGATGTTTATTATGTGGTAAGATGCCACGGGGTAAGATGCCCATATGGTAAGAGGCCATCCTCCTATATTATGATCATACTATGATTGCATAAGAATTTATGATGCCATGATGATGTGTATAATGAATAAAGATGATAAGATGTTTAAGATGATGTTATGATAAGTAAGTTCACGATGAAGATGAATTTTAAAATGAATAAAGTTGATAAGATGTCTAAGATGATGTTATGATAAGTAAGTTCACGATGAAGATGCTTACGATGATGTTATGATAAAATAAGATGATATGACGTTACTATAACGATTATGATGAGACGTTGATGTCTATAAGATGATAATGCTTATATGATAATGATGTTTACAAGATGATGATGTCTATAAGATGCTATGATGTTTATGATGGATATGAAACTATGTTATTAAGAATGGTTGAATGTTCGGTGGTTATATGGGCAAGCGAGGAAGGTCTTGCCGCTCACATAACTGAGCGATGGGGGTACATCCGCTATCAAGGTGTAGCGAGGGGTATCATCCGCTGAGCGATGGGGTACATCCGCTATCAAGGCGAGCGTAGCGATGTGTATCATCCGCTGAATAAAGAGATACATCCGCTATCAAGGCATAGCGATGGGTATCATACGATGTGTGTTATGTCGAGCGAGGGGGGGGCAAATTGTGCCACTGTCATGATAGAATCGGGACATCTACTTCTAAATAACATAGTTTGATGTGATCATATATGTGTGAAGTATGATTTAATCATTATGCCGAGAAAACGATTATATGCATGACTATGAAACAGGGACAACCAAAGAGGGTTAATGCGATTAACCAGGAAGTATACGTTACCAATTATTTTCATGCATTTATTTATATGCCATTGCCTTATGATGTTAAGTAATGATGTACATGCTCATGATGGGTTGTTCCTGTAGGTACGCTTTTGGACTAAGGGTCGGGTTGAGGCAGTGAGCTACGAGGAACACAGGAACGAATAGGATTTAGCTTCTGTTTAGTATCTACTGTAGGAGTAGTATAAATCTAACATGTTAACATTCATTATGGGAATATAACTAATAAGCTTTGAAGTTTTATTTGACCTGTAATTCTGTTAGCTCATGTAACAACTAGAACCCTAAGATGTTATTAATGCATGATTAGTTCTTCTTATGTCTAGTAATCACTGTTAAGGTGGGAAGACCCCACATTACTGGTATCAGAGCAGTGGTTAGATAACGGGATCGGGAATGAGTGAAGGGTAGCCTTAGCAATAAGTTGGCTAGGTGCTTACTTTTAAACATGTTGTGCGCATATGAAGTGTGTAACTGTTATGCTAACAAGTTATGGCTTTCTAACGATGTATTATATAAACTGATTTTGGTATTGTTGTTAACCCTTGTGTGGCAGCATAGCAGCAGAGCAGAAGATGAGAAGTAAGCGATGCGATTTCATATGCACTTCTCCGTCGCCCATGCCTCTTGTAGTCTCGACCCCCGCTGGAAGAAGTTTGATAACTGATCAGATTGTTATGACGGTCTCATTTATTTTGAGGGCAACGAGATGAGGACAGACTTGATTGTTCTGGGAATGCCAGACTTCGAATGCATTGTGGGCATCCATGTGCTGAACAAGTATCAGGCAGTTGTGGACTGCAGACAAGAACTGTCCGATTCAGGTCCGATATGGGAGTCCAATGGACATTCTATGGGGATGGTTCCCGTTCAAGAATTCCGTTAATATCTGCTGTCAAGATGGCGCAATTATTGGAACAAGACCATAAAGGATATCTCATCTATGCTGTTGATAGTACTGAGAAGAGGAAAGAGTTAAAGGTTGAGGATGTGCCCGTAGTAGCGGAGTTTGCTGATGTCTTTCCGGAGGAAATTCCCGGATTCCCACCGACGAGAGAGGTCGAGTTTGGGATTAAGTTACTACCAGGAACGTCTACCATTTCTCGTGCCCCGTATAGGATGGCACCAACGGCGCAAAGACCTATGCGATCAATTCTGGTGGAGACGCATGAAGCGTGAGGTGATCACTTTGTTTTAAAAGATGTTTGATCTGCCAGCAGGTAAAGGCAGAGAGGCAGAGACCTGGTGGTTAGCTGAAGAGCTTAGAGGTGCCTGAATGGAAGTGGGAGCATATCTATGGACTTCGTGACCCACTTGCCGAGGACGGCCTCAGGATTTGATGCGATCTGGGTGATAGTAGATAGGCTGACGAAGACGGCTCATTCATCCTTACAGTAGTATGTCATATACTACTTGAAGATGGCCCAGATGTATATACGGGACGTGGTGAGATTGCATGGTATTCCAGTCTCGATAGTGTCTGACAGGGACCCGAGGTTCACTTCACATTTCTGGGAGGGTCTCCAGACAGCTTTGGGCACAGAGGTGAGACTGAGTGCGGCCTATCACCCTCAGACAGACGGCCAAACAGAGCGTACCATTCAGACGCTCGAGGACATGTTGAGGGCATGTATTTTGGAGTTTGATACTCCGTGGCAGGATTCAGTGCCGCTGTGGAGTTCTCCTATAATAACAGTTATCAGGCGAGCATTCAAATGGCTCCTTTTGAAGCTCTGTATGGACGACGATGTAGATCACCGCTGAATTGGGAGGACTTGACTAGCAAAGCGGTCGGAGGACCGGATATGATCAATGACATGGAAGAAAAGATTAAGATGATACGCCAAAAGATGAAAGCGGCCCAGGATAGGCAAGCAGCCTATGCCAATAAGCGGCGACGACCGCTGGAATTCCAGTTAGGAGACAGGGTCTTCTTAAAGATCTCGCCCTTCAGGGGTGTGGTTCGTTTCGGTTGCGGGAATCGGGGAAAGTTATCTCCGAGGTATGTCGGGCCATATGAAGTTTTGCAGCGAATCGGTACATTGGCATATCGTTTGGCTCTACCGCCATCTTTATCTTGCATACACGATGTTTTCCATGTCTCTATGTTAAGGAAGTATGAGCTAGATTCGTCTCATGTCTTACAGCCTACTGAAGTACAGTTAGACTCAGATGTGTCCTACGTAGAACGACCAATCAGAATTTTGGATCGAGAGGATCGCAGACTACGAAGCAAAGTTATACCGATGGTCAAAGTTTAGTGGGATCGTCGGGGTGTCGAGGAAGCTACGCTGGGAGACGGAACGGCATATGGTGCAGCACTATCCGGAACTATTCTCTGGTATGTTTTTATGTTTAGTTCCGTTATGATGATGCATGTGGATTTCGAGGACGAAATCTTATAAGTAGGGGAGTAATGTAATACCCCGAAATGTTATATGGTTATGTGCTACGATGATGATTTACGATGTGTTAAGAGGGTTGTGGTACTTTAATGGGGGTTATATTTATGATATGATGATATGGTTTAGGGAGCATGTTGTGGGTGTTTTTTAATTGTTGTATTGATGTAGTAAAATTATAAAAATCAAGGGGAGATATTTTTATACATCGTATGAAATACCGGGACACAATTAAACACCACGAGGCCACAACCCATGCCCCTACCCTGTTTTCGGGAAAAAGCAGTTGGCCAAGGAAGATTTTGGTCCATCTGCTTTAATCACTTCATCTCCTCCAAACTCTCCTCCTTCTCTCCAAAAACCTCGAAAAACACTCAGACAGCAGGTAGGAGAAGAAGATCACGTTTTATTGTTCTTTTGCTTAAAGGAAAGTCGAGCCAAAAGTGGTGAGGAGTCATTCTTTTTCCCAGATTTCAGATTTCAAGCATGTGTTTTTTCTTTGTAACAGATTTGGCATGCTAGTGTAGGGTTCGATGAAATCTTGTTATGAGTACTTTTATGTGATGTTTATGAAGCCCCTAGCATGTCTTGTTAAGTAACTTGCATGCTTTATGTGATAGATTTCTAGTTATGAAACTATGTGCTCGAAAATCTGGGCAAAGAAGAACATACTCTGTTTTCTGTATAGGTTGGTTGAGGATGAAGATTATGAGGATGTTATGATGCATGTTAGCTTAGGTTTTGCTAAACCTTTAATTTGAATACATGCATGGTAGTTTTATGAAGCTTTTAACATTTTTGTTCAGGCATGTTTTACGCCTTATGAAGTAGAAATGATGGTATGAAATGAGGTGCCCAAAAATCTGGGGAAGTCGCAATTTTTCAGAGCTCTCGACCCGATCGATCGAGCGGGCAGAAAGTTTAAGGCATGGTTTGAATTTCAGGTGCCGATCGATCGGAGGAGGATTCTCGATCGATCGGGGAAGCTCCTCGATCGATCGGTAAAATGTTTCGATCGATCGATCGAGGCAGAATGTTTGGGCGCTGTTTGTGCATAGTTTCTCGATCGATCGAGACCTTGGAGCCGATCGATCGAGAGAGGCAGAATGTTGAAATATAATGATGATTTTTTTGTTAAGTTTATGGTATGAGATGGTATTGAGGCATCTAATATGTTATTATGTTGTCTTGTAGAACCATCCCAGGTACCAGCTCAATCAAGGAGATAAAAGTATATTGACTCCTCCTCCTTTAAAAAGGTACGTAAGAGACGTACGGGCATCAGAAGTAAAAACATCTTTACACTACGACTATGCTTTTATTGCATGAGTATTCATGATGAAATGATGATGTTTATAAGATGTTTACAATGTTTATAAGATGTCTACGATGTTGATAAGATGTTTATATATATTCATACGATGTTATGTGTGGTAAGATGCCACGGGGTAAGATGCCCCATATGGTAAGAGGCCATACTGTTATTTGTGGTAAGATGCCCCACATGGTAAGAGGCCATGCGATGTTTATAATGTGGTAATGTAGGGTCTTCCTACCTTAATATCATTTAGTACACATAAATTGGACAGAACATGCATTTATAACCTTTTAAGGGTTCCGGTTGTAGTTTGAGCTAGGGAGATTACAGGCCAAAAATAAATTTCAAAGCTATTTAATTACATTCCCAATAAAGAATGTTAAAGCTATAGATTTACACTACTCCTAGAGTAGAGACTATCAAAAATCATGCATCCTACGTTCATCATGCTCCCTTTAGCTCACTTCCTCAACCCGACCCTAGGCCCTTGGTCCAAAAGTGTACCTACAGGGATAACACATCATGAGCATTCATATATTTACTTAACATTATATAAAAGCATACAATAATGCATAACATCTTAGTTAAGTAAAAGTTATTGTCGTCCTCCGACCTCCTTGGTTATCCCTGACTCTTATTCATATTGGGGTGTCTTACCCCATTGTTATGGCATCTTACCATATCATAATCATTGCGTGGCATCTTACCACGTGGGCATCTTACCCAATCATATGGCGTCTTACCATATTATAAACATTGCGTGGCATCTTACCATGTGGGCATCTTACCCAATCATATGGCGTCTTACCATATTATAAACATTGCGTGGCATCTTACCACGAGGGCATCTTACCCAATCCTATACTTTGGGTGGTGTCTTACCACATGGGCGTCTTACCCAATCATACACGTCGTATGACCTTATCATAACTTCGTCATTATAGACGTCCTCATAACATCGTTATCATAAACATCATCTTAAGCATCATCATCGTAACATCATCATAAGCATCATCATTATAAATATCATCATAGATATCATCATCATAACATCATCTTAAACGTCATCATCGTAAACATCATCTTAAACATCATCATAATATGTAAGGGCATGGTTTACCGTCCGATGCTCGTACGTCTCTTACGTACCTTAATTCCCAAAAGTGGAGAATTTGGAGAGCTTTATCTCCTGGATGTTGTGGGCACCTGGGATGGTTCTACACAACCATACAAATTGATATTAGAAGCTAAACATAGTCCAATATCCAAAAAATCCCACAAAAAATCAAAAATCCACTTTTCTTCAGCTCGCGATCGATCGCCGCCCAGGCGCGATCTCGATCGCGAGACCACACTGGACGAGGGGGCAAAATTTCCTTCTTGGCGATCGATCGCCACTTTTGGCGCGATCGATCGCCAGGCTCGCCGATCGATCGCCCAAAAGTGGCGATCGATCGCCAAATGCCTCTGGCTGGTACTGGACGCTCGCGATCGATCGCCAAGGACGGGCGATCGATCGCCGAGTGCTGTACATCGAATTTTCGCCATTAATGCTCATTTTTCAAGCTCTTTCACATGCCACCCCAAAACCAAACTTCCATAAAACATCAATAACCATGCACCCACCAAAACCAACATAAAACACTTCAAAAATCATACCCCAAAATAAACAACCCATACCCAAACAAACCACATAAAACATCAAAAACTTAACCCATTTCAACACCAAACATCATAAAACTTATAGGAATGGTTCCATACTCTTGTAGGCTCCAAATCCTAGCAAAGATCACACAAACAAGGTTTTGTGGAACTTTTCTCCTCCTCTTTTGGTGAGTTTCGAAAATGGGGTAGGGTTTGGGGTTGGGAAGTGATTTGGGGGTTTTTAATAAAGTGAAATGGTAATGTGGGGGGGGTTAAAGTGATGTGTGAGGGATTTTAAAAAAAAAAACGGTTGTAATAACTTAATAAAAATTGTACCCCTACTTAACATGATGTATAAAAATACCCTACTTGGTATTTCAAAAGCATTTTCAACAATGCTCTAAACTTCATTTAAAATCACATCTTCCTCATATTTGATAATTTAACACAATTAATCATGTTAACATCTTAATACCCAACACATAAATCCATGAAACCATGATCCAACATGTAAACATAATTAATGTCCAAGTTACCATTAATTAATTCGGGGCATCACAGGTAAGATTCCACATGGTAAGATGCCCATATGCATGATTATGAATCAGGGACAACAATAAGAAGTTAATGAATAACCAGCATATTTACTTAACCAATATTTCATGCATTACTATGATGTTTTTATGATGTTAAGTAAGTTTGTATATGCTTATGATGTGTTGTCCCTGAAGGTACGCTTTTGGGCTAAAGGATCAAGGGTCGGGTTGAGGCAGTGAGCTACGAGGGAACACAGGAATGTATAGGATCCAAGTCACGATTAGTATCTACTCTAGGAGTAGTATAAATCTAAATATTATCATTCTTTTGGGAATGTAATGAATTATTTCTGAAGTCTTTTATTTTGGCCTGTAATCCTGTTAGCTCATGTAACAACCAGAACCTTAAGATGTTATTAATGCATGATTAGTCCTTCTTATGTATTAATCACGGTTAAGGTGGGAAGACCCCACACATTGCAATTGTCTTGACATCCCATTCTCTTGGGAGACCTCTCATCACCTTGAGAATGCCTTCTCTGTTGGGTAACTCATTACCCAGACTGCTAAGTTCATATTATACCAATCACTCTCTCATCATATTCATTGAGAGTCTCTCCATTTGTCATCTTGATGTTCTCAAACTTCTGTAATGCCATAGTGAGCTTGTTCTCTTTTGTTTGATCATTTCCTTCGCAAAGTTGAGCAATCTTCTCCCAGATGTCTTTTGCTGTGGGACACATTTTGATCTTGTTGAACATATTTTTGTCCAAAGTTTTGAAACAAAATGTCCTTTGCAACATTGTCTAGATTGGCCTTTTTTTTTCTTCATTTGACCACTGAGATCTTTCTTTCTCTACCATCTGTGGTTCACCAGTTGTGATAGAGGCAACTGTATTGATTTTTCATAATCTTCATGGGTCCATCAGTAATCACGTACCACATATCATCATCTTGAGCACTTAGATGTGCTTGCATACGTATTCTCCAGTCATCATACTCATCCTTCTTGAACATAGGAATCTTGCTGAGTGATGCCATTTGAACTTTAATATATTCAAGATTGAGAAGACCATGCTCTGATACCCACTTGTTAGGATCGGAGGCGTGTTTAGAAGGGGGGTTGATAAACACTGCCCTCAAATTTTGATCTTCGGTTGATTACTGCAAACTGTTAAGTGATGCATAGCTTCTCAATCAAATAAGCAAGTCCAAGACACTAAGTGAAGTGCGAAAAACGTCTGCTGCGCTTGTGAGTAAACTAAAGTAAACAATAAAAAGCAAGTAAAGAACACATAGATTGTTTCTGGAAGTTCGAAGCACAACGCTTCTACGTCTCCCCTTCTTCCTTTGCAGGAAGGATACACTAGAAGACTTTGGTTTACACTCTGCAGTATACAACCTCCTTAGGCTTTCATACAGCTTAGCCTAAACTCCCGCAACACAATGTATATGATTGTTTACAAAGTAACTATCTAACACTCCTTTGAATGACTATTACACTTGTAAGCTTTGAGTGTTCTTGAACGATCTTTGAGCAGTACACCAATTTAACTTGATCTTTGATATACCAGTAGGTGTTCCTTGCTCTAGCTGAATCTTTAGATAATTATGACTTGATAAATTTCTCTGTTTGAATGTATAGAATAATCGATTGTCAGTGGATTCAACTCTTTTTCTTCATTCATTCAGCATCTGTATTTATAGACTTTATTTCCAACGGTAAACTTTCTTGGTATGGAAGGTTCAGCGTAGAATCTGTTTTCTTCTCCATTTTATCTTCCTTCCATTTTTGTTCAGCAACGGCTTTACAATCTGACGGAATTGGTGGCGATGATTTCGTAGTGCTCGTCGCTCTGTTGTACCTTTGTCAGACGGAATTGTACTTACTTTGTTTTGTCTCTTCAATCCGCTGCTGGATTCACTTCAACTGGTCTTGTAACTTCATTATCCACTCGTACTTTTTAGCTCAGTAGATGTTGGTTAGACTTGATGAAAGACTTCATGCAGTAGATGTGTCTTATCCGGTGGAGTAATAATACATTGGTTGTCTATTCTAGTAGATGTCTTTATCCAGTGAGTATCTCAGTCCGGTAGATGTCTGTATCCAGTAGGTGTCTTCATCCGGTAGGTGTCTTCATCCGGTAGATGTCTTCACCCGATAGATGTCTTTACCCCCGGTAGAAGTCTTCATCCAGTAGGTGTCTTCATCCGGTAGGTGTCTTCATCCGGTAGATGTCTGTTAGTAATCCATCATGCATAGCAACGCAGCGGAATAAAAAAAATATGGATTACAAGACACCGGATCTATACATAGGTTATCATATCGGATAAAGGAATAAAGGTCTCACCCTTGTAGCGCGTTTGAGCAGATTCAAGGAGCACCACGTCCAACGATTCCGAGTCACGAGCAACACCTCCAAGGTCTTGCCTCAACGGTATCCACACGATTAATCGAACAAGGGACGTTCAAGAACAAGTTGCTAGACTTATTCTTGAACCAAAACAGAACTCCCAGTTCTAAACCGATCAACGACTACCAATCAAACACCAAAGGGGATCAACGGCGGCCGAGAGGAGGGTGGCGGTCGTGGTGAGCCTTCGGTCGAGTGAGAGGAGGCCGAGAGCAATGTGGAGAGAGAGGCTAGGTTATGATCTCAAAAACTTATTAAACATTAACCTTGCCAACTAATTATATATGATTTAAAAGCCTCATGGGCTCAAGACCATGATTTTAATCCTTATATTATTAATTAAGACTCCTCTTAATTATTTAATTCATCCCATGAATTTAATTTCCCTTTTTGATTTAATCTTTGTGAGACCCGATAGGATCTTGTAATGTTGGCTGTGACATAAAATCTCATTTTATGTCACAAGCAAGGAGCGGTGTCTAGCAACACATCAAGGCTACCCAAATTACAAGAATGTCAATGACTCGACATAACCTTTAGAACTTGTGATAATATTAACCATGTAACTTAATCCCTTTGTCCTTTGTGTTTAGATTGAACACGAGTCATGGAATAGTCATACTCGTATATTCAATCTCTATTTCTTGATCCCCAAGTAGAACTAGAATAAACGAATAAGCTCGATATCTCATATCGACTCATTCGAGCATGGCCATGCATTTTAGTTCTCACTTGATCAACGGCCAAACACTTCTCCTATTATATAGGAGGGACAAATCCTATCCCGATCAGTCAACATCCTCTACATAATTCGTAGTGTATCCAATAATCGCCTTTTATAGTTTACCCTGGTACGGGTAACGTTTGACAATATCAAGATACATAACTCCTTATGTTGGGATCTCTGATGATCACAAGTCGTAAGGATACATACATTATTATCACAATGAGAATGCTTATGACACTCATATAACTATCCATGTAGCATTCTCATGGTGGGTCTGTCCAGTACATCGTTCTCTAACATTTACCCATGTGATTTGAATCTCATATCAATGAACAATTCATCAATCAATACATACTAGTCTCTACGTATTATCATTATCCCTATTCATGAAATACTTGACTAGGGACATCTTTAAGAATAATACAATATTATTCTAAGGACATTAACATTAACATATATATTAATTCACATTGCACAGTAATCGAATAATATATAATAATGAATTGCCATTTCATAAAAAATAAAACATTGTATGTCCAAACAATCATTCAATGATTGTCTTAGGGCATATCCCAAAATATCCCACTTGCACTAAGACCACTCAGACATATACCTAATGCCTAGAGATCTAGTATGACGATCATGCTTCTGCTGTGACAGTGGCTTCGTCAATGGGTCAGATACGTTATCATCTGTTGGTACTTTGCATATTTTAACATCTCCCCTTTCAACGATTTATCGAATGAAATGGAAACGCCTAAGCATGTGCTTGGATCTTTGGTGAGATCTAGGTTCCTTAGCCAATGCGATCGCTCCATTGTTGTCACAATAGAGTCTATCGGATCTTTAATGCTAGGCACCACTCCAAGTTCAGAAATGAACTTCCTTATCCAAACAGCTTCTTTGCTGCATCCGAGGCAGCAATATACTCAGCTTCCGTTGTAGAATCGGCTACTGTTTCTTGCTTTGAACTCTCCATCTTACAACACCTCCATTTAGGCAATACACATATCCAGATTCGATCGAAATCATCTTTGTCGGTTTGGAAGCTTGCATCAGTGTAACCCATTACATTGAGCTCTTCCTTACCTCCATAAATCAAGAATGTATCCTTAGTCCTTCTCAAGTACTTCAGGATGTTCTTGACTACAATCCAGTGACCTTCACCTGGATCAACTTGATATCTGGTCGTCATGCTCAAAGCATACGATACATCGGGACGAGTACATATCATGGCATACATGATAGATCCAATAGCTGAGCATATGGAATCTTACTCATGTGTTGTCTCTCATCTGGTGTTGAAGGACACTGTTCCTTCGAGAGATATACCATGTGTCATAGGCACAAATCCTTTCTTTGATTCTTGCATGCTAAACCTTTTAACACACTATCTATGTATGTACTTTGACTTAGCCGAGAAGCCTTCTCGATCTATCTCTATAGATCTTGATTCCTAATACATAGGTTGTGACGCCCCGAAATGAATAATTGCAATTAAGGCATTAATTATTTATATGATTAATTATGTGGATAATTGATTTACGTGTTGAAATTAATTATCATGATGAAATGCTTAGTCACATGATAGGCATGACCCGGGGGTTACGTTCAAGGTGCATGTTATGCATGATAGGAAATGGGGTTAACATGTTTTAATTGTGTTGATTGGGAATTATGAGGGAAACATGATTTAGTGGAAGTTTAATGCATCTTTGTAAATGCTTTTAAAATACCATGTGGGGTATTTTATACATCATGTTAATTTGGGGTACAATTTTTAATACCCCACTATATTCCCCTTTTATCCCATTTTCCCTTAACTTCTTCCCACCACTCAAAAACCCCCAATTCTCTCCCAAAGCCCTAACCTCACCCCATTTTCGAAATCCCTCAAAGGAGGAAGGAGGAAACTCCACAAAACTAGTGTTTGTGTGATCTTTGTTAAGATTTGGAGTCTTCAAGAGGTATGGAACCCTTCCTAAAGTTTTTATGAAGTTTGGATTTGAAATGGGATGATTTTGAAGTGATTTATGTGGGTTTGTTTGGGGTATGTGTTGTATTGTTTTGGGGTATGATTTTGAAGTGTTTTATGTGGGTTTTAACAAGTTATGATGATGTTAGAGTGATTGGAAAGTTGGGTTTGAGTGGTATGGGATTGGAAAATTTGGAAAATGCTCAAAATGGCGAAGAAGGAATCGCGCACCAGCAGGGGGTGGCGATCGATCGCCTGAAATGAGGCGATCGATCGCCGATGGCCAGTAGCCATTTCACGTATTAGGCGATCGATCGCCTAAAATCAAGCGATCGATCGCCGCAAGACAAAGAGCGAGGCGATCGATCGCCTCAAGTAGCGATCGATCGCCGCTGTGTAAACATGGCAAATGATGTTTTTGTGGAATTTTTGATATTTGGCTATTGTTAGCTTCTAATATCGAATTGTATGGTTGTGTAGAACCATCCCAGGTGCCAACAACATCGAGAAGATAGAGTTCTTCAATTTCTCCACTTTTGGATTAAGGTACGTAAGAAGCGTACGGGCATCGGACGGTAACACACTCCTAACTCTGACTATGCATTAATTGCATAAGTATTTATGATGATTATGATGATGATTGTGATAAATAAGTTTAAGATGATGATGTTTGTGAAGTTGATGTGATAAGTAAGTTTATAATGATGTTATACGATGTTTCTAGAAGGGTAAGATGCCCATATGGTAAGAGGCCATACGATGTTATTATGTGGTAAGATGCTACGGGGGGTAAGATGCCATACAATATTATTATGTGGTAAGATACCACGTGGTAGGGTAAGACGCCCATATGGTAAGATGCCATACAATGTTATTATGTGGTAAGATACACGGGGTAAGACGCCCATATGGTAAGATGTCATACAATGTTATTATGTGGTAAGAACCACGGGGTAAGATGCCCATATGGTAAGAGGCCGTACGATGTCATTACGTGGTAAGATGCTACAACGATGTTATGATATGGTAAGATGCCATACGATGGGGTAAGATGCCCATATGCACGAATGTGAATCGGGTCAACAAAAAGAAACTGACGAATAACCAGATGGTTACTTAACTATGATTTTGTACATTGCTGTTATGCTATAAGATGATGACGCTATAAGATGACGATGCTTATATGATGATGATGCTATAAGATGATGATAATGATGATGTTATAAGATGATTATGCTATAAGATTGATGACGCTATAAGATGACGATGCTTATATGATGATGATGCTATAAGATTATAATGTTATAAGATAATGATGATGTTATAAGATGATTATGCTATAAGATGATGATGCTATAAGATGATGATACTTATATGATGATGATGCTATATGATGACGATGTTATAAGATAATGATGATGTTATAAGATGATGATGCTATAAGATGACGATGCTTATATGATGATGATGTCATAAGACGATGATGTTATAAGATAATGATGATGTTATAAGATGATATGTTATAAGATGATGATGCTATAAGATGATGATGCTTATAAGATGATTATGCTTATATGATGATGATGTTATAAGATGAAGATATTTATAAAATGATGATGCTTATATGACGATGATATTATAAGATGATGATTTTAATCATTCATCATGTCAAGAATTAATGAGTATATGCATGGCTATGAAACAGGGACAACCAAAGAGGGTTAATGCGATTAACCAGGAAGTATACGTTACCAATTATTTTCATGCATTTATCTATATGCCATTGCCTTATGATGGTAAGTAACGATGTACATGCTCATGATGGGTTGTTCTGTAGGTACACTTTGGACCGAAGGGCTAAGGGTCGGGTTGAGGCAGTGAGCTAAAAAGGAGCATGAAAGAAGATAGGATACTGGACTTTTGGATAGTATCTACTCTAGGAGTAGTACAATTCTATCTCGCCTTAACATTCGTCTTGAGAATGTAATTAATTAATTTGAAATTTCATTTTTGGCCCGTAATTTATTAGTTCAAAGTTACAACCGGAACCCTTAAGAGGCTATGAATGCATGCTTAGTCCATAATACGTGTATAATATGATGTTAAGGTAGGAAGACCCTACATTGACATCTATGATGATGAAGTTTATGATAAGGTCATACGACGTGTATGGTTGGGTAAGACGCCCACGTGGTAAGATGCCACCCAAGTATGTGAGCGGGTAAGATGCCCCGTGGTAAGAAGCCACGCAATGTTATGATATGGTAAGACGCCAATGATTGGGTAAGATGCCCACGTGGTAAGACGCCACACGATGATTATGATATGGTAAGATGCCATACAATGGGTAAGACGGCCCTAATATATGAATAAGATTCAGGGATAACAAAGGAAGTCGAAGGACGACCAATAACCTTTACTTAACTATGATGTTATGCATTTTTTGTATGCTTTTATATAATGTTAAGTAAATATGTGTTGCTCACGATGTGTGTATCCCTGTAGGTACACTTTTTGACCAAGGGCCTAGGGTCGGGTTGAGAAGTGAGCTAAAGGGAGCATGATGAATGTAGAATGCAGGATTTTGATAGTCTCTACTCTAGGAGTAGTGTAAATCTATAGCTTTAACATTCTTTATTGGGAATGTAATTAAATAGCTTTTGGAAATTTATTTTGGCCTGTAATCTATTTAGCTCAAGCTGCAACCGGAACCCTTAAGAGGTGATGAATGCATGTTTTTATCCAATTTATGTGTACTAATGATCTTAAGGTAGGAAGACCCTACATAGGTGGCTTCTCCCAAGTCTTTCATCGAAAAGCAGCTCCCTAGCCAAATCATTACAGATTGTAAGGCAGGGATATCATTCCCAATGAGAAGTATGTCATCTACATACAACACTAGGAAAATGATTATGCTCCCACTGACCTTCTTGTAGACACAAGGTTCATCTACGTTTTTGATAAAACCAAACTCTTTGATTGCATCAAAACGAAGATTCCAACTCCGAGAAGCTTGCTTCAATCCATAAATGGATCGTTGTAGCTTGCATACCTTCCAGCATCCTTTGATCGACAAAACCCTCGGGCGTGTCATATACACATCCTCGAGTAGATTTCCATTAAGGAAAGCTGTTTTGACATCCATCTGCCAGATTTCATAGTCATGAATGCAACTATCGCAAGTAGATCCTAATGGGTTTTAACCATGGCAACTAGTGAGAAAGTTTCATCATAGTCAATACCATGAATTTGCTTGAAACCTTTAGCAACCAGTCCGACCTTTATAGGTTTGTACATTACCATCCATGTCGGTCTTTTTCTTGAAAATCCATTGCACCCTATGAGTCGACCCCTTCAGGTGGATCAACCAAAGTCCATACTTGGTTTGCATACATGGATTCCATCTCAGATTTCATGGCCTCTTGCCATTTCTCAGAATCAGTGCCCATTATAGCTTGTTGATAAGATGACGGCTCATCCTCATCAATAAGTAGTAAGTCACATTGTTGAGTCACAAGAAATCCATATTCTAGGCTCCCGTGTTCTCTTACAGACCTACGCTGGGCTTGTGTCTCTTGAGCAGGTATTTCTTCCACAACAGCTTGCGGTTGCCTGCTTGTTTCCATCTCAATCTCAGGTTCAGTGTTTTCTTGTGGTTGAACTTCACTAAGTTCTATTTTCTCCCCTGGTTTTTCTAAATAAATTCTCTTTCAAGAAATACACCAGTCCGAGCAACAACTACTTTGTTCTCGGTGGGATAATAGAAATAGTATCCTTCGTTTCCTTAGGATACCCCACAAAAAACACTTATCAGATTTGGGTCCAAGTTTGTTAGTGTCATGACGTCTAACGTAAGCTCTCACAACCCCAAATCTTCATAAAAGACATACTAGGACGCTTCCCAGTCCATATCTCATATGGTGTCTTTTCCACTGATTTAGATGGAACACGGTTCAGTAAGAAAATCGCTGTTTCTAGAGCATGTCCCCAAAATGATATCGGAAGATCTGCATGACTCATCATCGATCTAACCATGTCTAACAAGGTTCGATTTCTCCTCTCGGATACACCATTCCATTGTGGAGATACGGAGGAGTGAGTTGTGGGACTATCCCACACTCCTTTAGATAGTCATGAAACATTGGCTTAAGTATTCACCTCCTCGATTCTGATCGAAGGATTTTGATACTTTTGCCAAGTTGGTTTGTACTTCATTCTTGAATCTTTGAACTTTTCAAAGGTTTCATGTTATGCTTCATTAGGTATACACATACCCATATCTACTGAGGTCATCAGTAAATGTAACGAAGTATTGAAAACCACCTATAGCTTGTTGTACTTATGGTCCACATACATCACTATGTATTAGTCCCAATTAAACATTTGCCCTTTCAAATTGTCCTGAAAGGGGATTTAGTCATCTTGCCCATTAAACAAGATTCGCATGTTCATATGATTCAAAATCAAATGAATCTAATACTCCATCCTTATGAAGTGTAGATATGCGGTTCTCGTTTATGTGGCCCAAGCGACAATGCCAGAGATAAGTCGGATTACAATCATTATTTTAATCCTTTTAGTATTTATGTTATAGATAGGCATATCAAGATTTAATAAATAAAGATCATTCATCATTTGTGCACTAGCATAAAAACATATCATTTAAATAAATAGAACAACAGTTGTCCTTTCATAAATGAAAATTCACACTTGTATAAACAAGAAATAGAAATAATGTTTTTGGTAATGGATGGCACAAAATAAACAGTCTTTAAAATCAACGATAAACCAGAAGGCAAAGATAAATAATAATCTCATATAGCTAATGCAGACAACTCTTGCTCCATTTCAACTCGGAGATCAACTTCGCCTTTCGCCAACAATCTACTCTTTTGAGGTCCTGCACATTTACACAAATGTGAGATCCACATCCAGTATCTAATACCCATGATGAAGAAGTAGATAATTGATACTATAAAAAAAATACCTGAAGTGGAAGTCACACTTCCTTTCTTTAGATCCTCCAGAATTACTTTGCAGTTTCTTCCAATGGCCCGGTCTCACCGCAATGGAAACAGTTCCCTCCTTTGCTATCCCTCCCTTTGGTCAGTGCAGAAGACTTTGGCTTTTTAGATTTAACAAAGACCTTCTTTGCTTTCTTATTGCCCTTAGCTTTGGCCCTTCCTTTGCTCTTATTCACAATAAGAACATTTGTGGCCTTAGTCTTTCTTTGGATTTGATTCATAGTTCTCAACATACCAAGGAATTGTGTTGAGGTAGTTCTTTTCCATGTCAGTCATATTGTAATTTAATACAAATTGACTGAAGCTCTCAGGCAACGATTTCAAGATTACATCGGTGGCCAACTCTTGGTCCAATGGAAAACCCAGCTTCTCCAGATTCTCAATGTACCCAATCATCTTGAGCACATGAGTTCCAACTAGGCTTCCCTCTACCATCCTGTGGAACAACAACGCTTTAGAGACGTCATACCTCTCTTGTCTAGCTTGCTGTTGGTACAATTGTTTTAAGTGTTCGATCATATCGAACGCCTCCATTCATGTTGCTTCTGAAGCTCAGAGTTCATGGTGGCAAGCATAGGCAGCAAACATCAAGTGCGTCATTCTGATGCTTCTTGTAAGCATCTTTATCGGCTCTAGTAGCCGTCAGGGAGGTTCCTCAACAGGTAAGGGTTCCTCTAGGACATATTGTTTTTTTCTTGATTGAGGACTATCCTCAGATTCCTATAACAGTCTAGGAAGTTTGTCCCATTTAAATTGTCCTTCTCAGGACCGATCGCAGTGATAATGGCTTGTAGTATTGTTAGTTGCCATGGATATCTACAAATAAATATGCAAATAAGTTTATGATTTAATCATTTAACATGGTCTATATTAAATGATGCTCCACTATTTTGTTTAAAAATATCAACCCTCGAAACCTTTAGTGGGCCAAGATCCATATTTCGCCTAATCTTGAGTTGCTTTGCCCAAGACTCGGTTATTTAGGTAGACAACACTTTGTCAATTACATCACATGTAATTCTTGGATAGTTGGACGAACAACGCTTTGTTCAATTCATCAAATGAAGATTATCCAACCCATGCCTCTAGGTTCCCAATCCTATTGAGATAACCTAGTTAAGTCGTAACCCAATTTAAAGTATAACGGATATCACTTTATCCTTCGCGCCTTACTAAGATTGCCACGGTGCTGCTTTGGCAAAACCCACACAGTACAATCGAAGTTTTGACAGAGTACTTAATTTTGGAAGGCATCTAAACTTAAAATTTTAGAGGGATTTATTGATCTCATGATTAGTTTGATAATTTAAAATATGTCCCTACTAATATGGTGTTACTATCTACATATATGTGTAATACAATTATCAATCTAAAACATAAGATAAATCATGCATCAACATACATAATTAAACGTGACATGGTTATAGCCCCTACTAGCGATTTTCTCAAGCCAATGAGAAAATCCTAAGAGTCAACCTAAGGGTAACTTCACAAGCACCTTCCTTTGGCTCCAATTTGTGAATGGCCTCCTCATCCCGGCACGCTGCTCTCTCATTGATCACCCTCATAAATAAACTATACTTTATAACATTTACAAATATAGAGAATCCTCGCGATTCACATTCGAGGGAAACATAGGGGAGGGAACCTAGAATAACAATTAGAGAATAAAATAGGAGGCACGACAGAGGTCGTATTATAAATACAAACATTCACAAATCCTATCTAATAGGTTAAAGGGCTATAACCATGCACCATGCTCAAACACAACCATCAATAACATGCAATAACAATTATGAATTAAATTCTAAACATTTTAAAATTTAATACCAATAAAACTGTGAAATAAATTTTATGAAATTATCGTAGCTCGGGACATCACATGCCACGAACTTCTTGCTCAAAAACCCCACGTAACCATGAAGGGTTCAAAACCCTAATACCTGGACGGCGGCCGTGAGCCATTAGGGGTTCGAAACCCTAGCCGTCACGAGCCACTATGGTTCGACATTAGTGTTTTATTTATCGGCTTCATGCACGATTCATGACGTTGGCGGCTGACCATCTCGAGCCAATGAGTTCGAAAAACCCTAGCCCTCATGTGGCCGTAGCCTCACCCATCAATTAGTGGTTTGGGCCGATAATAATATTTTTCAAGCCAAGAGGGGGTTTAAAACCCTAGCCCTGTTTCGACACTTCCATGCAATTATAGCCACAACGACTAAACCATCTCGAGCCAAGGGTTCGAAAACCCTAGCCTCATGTGCAGCCGGTTTCGTGTGTTGTGTCATTTGTGATGGTGGTGGCCGAACAACTCATGCTATGGGCTCGGTTTTGCGCCTTCATGTATCGTATACAAAATGAACTTTAATTATATCAAATTATAATAAAATGATTTCACACAAAACACAATTTTAATCATATCATATATGATTATATACAGTTTTAAATAGCATTTATACAATTCTAATATGATTAAAACATTTAACCACATAAATCCGATATGAGCCTTGTACACGACTCTGATACCATGTTAGTAATCTCATGCATAGAAAAACGCAGCGGAATAAAAAAAATATGGATTACAAGACAACCGGATCTATACATAGGTTATCATATCGGATAAAGGAAATAAAGGTCTCACCCTTGTAGCGCGTTTGAGCAGATTCCACGGAGACCA
>CAJQUN010002654.1:0-24146 GCA_907163345.1 Haberlea rhodopensis | reverse complement strand
ATAAGGTAGTGACTTCAAAATGAAAAGTGTGTCCCAATTACTAGTTAAGAATCACTTGATAAGTGTCCTCCATTGCAAAAATAAAATAAAATTTTATTACTCTAATTTTTTTTTAAAAAAAATAGCAATTTATCACCCAAAAATTGAAGCTTGTCCCTCTAAAATTATAATTTGACCCCTAAACTTTATTTTGCTCTCCATTTTTATGTTCATAATTTTAATCATGGTACATATTTTCTCTTTCTCCGTCCGCCACTGAAAAAGAACCTAGTACAGAATCATATAAGGTTCCATGGACTGCCTCATGCAAAGGCATTACGCTCCAATGGTAAGTCCAGTGTACCCTCAGTACCCCTTAACTTTGTTGGTAGGATCAATACGAAAAATCTCCTAAGCTGTTTCACCTTCTTGTTGACTCCTTTTTTGGCCTTATTTTGACAGTAACCACGGACTTACATGTTAGCATAAATATCCTACAAGTCAAACGTTGGCCCAATGAGCTTTATATTAACTCTGACCCAATTAGCTGATTATAATTATAAATATGACATTTGTATCAGAGGGTTAAACCAACCTAATCACTCTCAATCAATTCACGCTCTCTGAAAGTTCATACCAAACTAGCATTGATGATGAGCTTGTAGATCTGGTCAGGTTGATTGGACTAGAGGAACACCGTCATCAGATTGATTTCGCTGATATCGGTAACTCCCTTTTCGTACATTTATATTTGATATTTGCATACATGTTATATATGAATCAGACGCGATCGTCAGTACCCGGGTCAGATCTATTTATTGTTTTATTTCCGCTACGTTTGGATCTGGCGTCGGGGTACGAAAACCCAACATTACCCACACTTAAAAAAATAAATAAAGAATGTCAATAGAACCTCTACGTTGTTTTAAGCCTGATTGGTAATTAACTAAAGTAAAGTTATATTTTAATCTAATAACTATGGTTTGATAATCACGGTGAAGATCCAAGGCCTCAGATGAGGTGGAATATAAACATGGTAGGTGATTGTGATCTTGCCATGGGAGTTGAATGCAAAATACTTGCATGTGTCTATTCCATCATGCTAATCGAGTTAGGGAGGACAACGGGGAGGGTTCCAGGATCCGTCCCACTACAAAAAGATCCAGACATGTCAGACCCCGCCCAACAAAAAAATTATAAACACATGATTTTTTATATAAAATTGAGTTTCGTGATTGATTTTCATGTTTTTCTCTAATAAATATTTATAATAAGCCATGTAAATCTATTTTTAAGCTACCACATCTTTATTAATTTGCTATCATTCCCTTAAAAATGTCCAACTTCTTTAATATAAACACATGATTTTTGATATAAAATGTCATACTATGATTCAATCAAATAAGTGAAATGTGTGTTTGATTTAAAAAAATTTAAAAAATAATTATAAAATGTATAAGGGGAGGGTCCGTGGCGGGTTTGACCAAACTGGGACTCAACCCGTCATGCTTCAAAAACTCGTTGACCAGGTCCAGAGCTGCCCCAAACTAGGCGGGTTTAATTTGGTTATATTTCTACTTTAGTTGTGCTCGATATTGAAGCTTCGAAATTATATGTTTTTGTTTACTATGGCAGTGCAGTGCTGCGCAATAAAAGAGCTAAATTTAAATTAGAAAATATTATATTTAACATTCTATAATTTAGTCTAAATTTTATTTTTCAACTATTGTTTGAAAAAATTCTGTTTACATCTTAAAATTACTAATCTTTCATGAATCGGAACATTTTGCATCATCTTGACTCGATTTGTGTTTTTATCGAAAATTTATCACAACATTCCATCGATATACATCCTTAAACTTAGAGCCCCATAACTAGTCATTACAAATTGTTTAAAAAATCAAAATAATATTTGGGAAGTCAAAATTCTCTTTTCCGAAATCTAAAGATTGAAAATTTTGATACAAAAAATATATTTTTTATGGTATTAGGTAGCTTAAGAGACTCTAAGTTTGAGGTATGGGTGCTTAACAGGCATGTTATGCCCGTAACCATACCAGTTTAGCCCGATTTGAAACCGATAGTTTACAGGTTCTGGGCTACCCGATTCCGATTCCAGATTAGAACTGGAACCGAGTGAATTTTTTTTAAAAAAAGAATTTAGTGTGGCTAAAAAATTAAACAGCACGCAATCGATCTCAGCCTATAGCCGTGATCGATCGCTTGCCACATAAAATTTTTAAAACTTTCGATGTGATGCGATATATTGTTGCCACAGGGCGACAATCAAACGCATCCCACAAATTTTTTTAAAAAAATTTTCCAACCCTGAACCGATCCAACTGGATTGGTCCGGTCCATAATCGGGACCTGTTGGAACGGTCCAATCCGGCAGCCCTAGTTTGAGGATATAAGACGATGATGAAATGCGGTGATGAATCTTCAATAAAACATAAAATTTCGATAAAAACATAAAATGGAGTCAAAAGGAAGCAAATTGTATAACTCATGAAAGTTTTGAATGTAAATTGTAATTTTTTGAACAATAGTTATAAAAAGAAATTTGGATAAAATTATAAGATTATATAATTAATTTTCTCCCCGTTAAATTAAGAAGCAATGCTTGAGTTATAAGCAAGGCAGGCTGAAAAGTAAGTATTTCCTACTCGCACAAGTCAACTCATGATATGCAAATAAACAAACAATGAAGAAAACTCAACCTCCCGATCATATCCTCAGTTTCAGCAATGAAATTTTAATGGAGGACAGAAGAGCAAACTTGATTGCCATTTTCACAACTACATTTCTCATCATCTTAATCATCATTTCTCGTCTCTGTCTAAAACTCTCAAAATCTTTTTTCCTCATATTTGGAGCTTCTTTAGCCGCAATCCTCGCAGTATTCACAGTGATCATAATTCGCATTCGTTTCAACACTCGAAGAAAACAGCTCGAGAGTCAGCTCGATTCCGAAGGCCGCGAGCTTCGGATCGAATACAGTTTTCTACGAAAAGTTGCCGGGGTTCCAACCAAGTTCCGGCAACGGGAACTCGAAGAAGCGACTGATGGTTTCCTTTCCATTATTGGCCGAGGAGGTTCGGGTTCTGTATATAAAGGGATACTCTCCGACGGTACTGAAGTAGCCGTGAAGCGCATCGATGGCGAGGATCGCGGCGAAAAGGTATTCAAAGCTGAAGTAACCGCAATCGCCAGCGTGCAGCATGTGAATCTAGTGCGCCTCTTAGGGTACTGTTCTGCATCATCAGGCCCTCGTTTTCTTGTCTATGATTTTATACAAAACGGGTCTTTAACACATTGGATCTTTCCAAGAACGATAGCTAGTTATAATCATACTGCATCGAGTGGCTGTTTATCGTGGGATTTGAGATGTAGAGTGGCCCTTGATGTGGCTAAGGCTCTAGCTTACCTGCATCACGACTGCCGGTCGTGTATATTACACCTCGATGTGAAACCAGAAAACATATTGTTAGATGGAAATCACCGGGCCTCTCTCTCGGATTTCGGGCTATCGAAACTCAAAGGGAGAGAAGAGAGTAGAGTGGTGACGACTATTCGAGGAACACAAGGTTACATCGCGCCCGAGTGGCTACTAGAAAACGGGGTGTCCGAGAAGTGCGATGTTTACAGCTATGGTATTGTGTTGTTAGAGATCATTGGAGGGAGGAGATGTGTTAGTGTGGTTCATGAAGAGGGAAATAAGAGTAATTTCAAAAGAAAATTCCAATATTTTCCCAAGATTGTGGTGGAGAAATTGAGAGATGGGAAAGTCATGGAAATTGTGGATGAAAGGTTGACTGATAACGGGCCAAGTATGGAGGAAGTTGAGGTGAAGAAAATGGTGTTTATAGCACTATGGTGCATACAAGAAAAGGCAAAGATTCGGCCAAGTATGAGACAAGTAGTGGAAATGCTTGAAGGTCGTATGGCCATTGAAGAGCCTCCAAACACACAAATGTTTCTTATTGATTTGTCATCAAATGGTGAAAATGAGGATTTAGCATATGCTAATAATCGTAAGCCAAGATTTGTTCAGTTGGATCGTGAAAGTCCCTCTACATCTATTGGTTGCTCTTTTACATTTTCAATACTCACGGGACGGTAGCTACTTCCGGCTAAGTCTAGGATACATCGGACGAAAGGGTAGAATGTCGTTCGATTGTTTGGTAGAAGGTCGTTTGATTGTTTATTATGCTTATGTTGTTGTTGTTGTCCTTAAAAAATGTTGTATTTGAGAATATTTACATCACATATTTGATATTGGACATCATCCTTAAAGACGCCACGAAAAGATATGATCGATATATATACTGTTTCATATAATTTCATGTGGGCCTTTATACGTATGAGTTAACAATGCGTTGTGTTTTATCAGGTATAGAGGTACAATAAATTATTAATTTCTCCTAACTTTCGTAGAAATGATGTTGTCTTTTTAAATCTTTATCTTTTAAGTACCCTTTGAAATTAAGGATGTGATAAGTATGAACATGATTAAAATTACACGATAATCATAATAATATTATGTGATAAATTATATGATGTTGGGTATAATTTTAAATAGTTGATTATTGATATTGTTTGTTGTAATGACTAAAATATCATCACTAACCAGTGGAAGGAATTTCAAAATTTTTTGAGAAAATTTCAATTTTTTGAAATTAATTTGTAGGAACTAAGTTAAATTTTTTGCAATGAATTTCATATTTTGTCATAGTAAAAAAAAAGGTGGGACTGTGGGCTCCCTTGAATTATTCGATCATACAATACTTATTGAATACAAAGAAAAAAATGCATTTCGACCCCGTCGTAGTTCTCAATCATTTCGTGGCACCGCACATCATGATTTGCCACAGGAGCTCAGAGCTCAGCGAACGGGTCTATCTTTCGACCGAAGACAGAGGTCTATCTATGCGGAAATGACATTTCTTTCGAATTCGTATCTTTGGCTAAGGTGGGAAATGACATATACATCAGTAATGAGATAAATATGATGGGATAATTTTGAACTAACTAAACATTGAATTAAACCAATAGGTTAAATCATCATAACTTTATCATCTACTTTAAACACATTTTTTAGGGTGTGTGTTCTGCTCATATGATAAGGATATGATTATTAAATAATCAAACAACATCATTTATTCTCTACAAGCTTTGAAAAGCCCAAAAAATAGAAAAAGCCTGTGACTAATTTTAAAAACATCGGAGGAAGGATCCCTGCAATATGTTGTGATGCCTAGTCCAAAAATGCACATTAACAAAGATGAGAAACCATTTTTACACATTTACCCTTCATTCTCGTTGAAACCATACTAACTTTAACCTCATTTCTTAGAAGTTGAAGCCGCCTCCCTCTTGTTCTATTTCTCACGAAGCTGCGAAAATGAGATTCACCCAAGTTGAAGTCCGTTAGACGGAGCAAGACGGGGGTCGTTTAAGGTATTTTTTAATTGTTCTCATCGTTTACCTACCATCCTCCCGCATGAATTCGTATAGGGTTGTTTCACACCACATCCATATGAGGTTTTGATAAATTTCTTGTTTCTTTGTAAATTACCCTTCAGTTTGTGCAAAATTCCGTTCTTCTTGTATAATATTTGAAACAACAAGATGGCTCTGGAAGTATTATTTTTCATGATTCAGATAATTATTTTGTCGAATCTATATTAAATGCGTTCATTTTGTTTTTAAATAAACAAAAACAACAACTAAGCCTTTAATCTCAATGAATTTGGGTAGGCTACATGAACAATAAGGAGAATCAAGTCGGGTCGGACACATGCGTCAGTCTTCTCCAAACGCTTCTATCAGTCAACATATCTTCTGTACACTCCAAATCTTTGCGTATAACTTCGAGTCATGTCTTCTTCGATCGTCCTCTCGCTCTCGTGAACTGACTGAAATACATGACTCCACTCGACGCACAGGTGCACTGCTGGGCCTACGTCGAACATGACCAAACCAGCGTAAGCGGCTTTCTTGCATCTTTTCTTCTATACAAGATACACCTACTTCAGCTCGAATATCTCCATTCCTTATTTTATCTTTTCTGGTTTTACCGCACATCCAACGAAGCATACGCATCTCTGCCACACTCTTCTTTTGGATGTGATTCCGGTGCCCAACATTCCGTCTCATACAACATTGCGGGTCTAAAGGCCGTTCTAAAACTAAAACTTTCTTCAATTTCAGCGGGATATTACGATCGCATAGAACTCCGGTGGCATTTCTCCATTTCAACCAGCCAGCCTGAAACCTGTGGTTAACATCGCTGTCAATCTCTCCATCCTTTTGGATAACTGAACCTAGGTATCGAAACTTTTGTTCATCGATACCTCTTGACCACCAAGTACTACAACACCGAAATCCCGAAAGGAACGACCACTAAATATGCACTCCATATATTCCGTTTTAGACCTACTTAATCTAAAACCCTTGGATTCCAAAGTCTCTCTCCATAACTCCAATTTGGCATTTACCCCTGCAATTGTCTCATCGATTAACACACATCGTCAGCAAAAAGTATGTTGATGCGTGTAAAATGTACCGCAAATGTACGGTGTCAAGTTTTAGTATATGAATTTGAAAGTACGGATGTCGAACCCACAGTGATTGAAAATTAAGTTATACCAAGTACTGTAATTAAAATAGTCTCAACTTTATCTAGACAATCAATAGCATAATTATTAAACTAATCTACTAAAATAAAATAAAAGATTAACAAGATGAAAATTTAAGTGGAGAAAATCAATGAGAACGGATTCTAGAGGTTCGACTTCACTTAACTATCTACTATGTCGTGTTCTTCTAATTTATTAACCACGAATCCTATGTTATTCTATTACCTCTCTCGAGTGTTAAATAGAAATAATCATTCAACAATCATCTTGATGTGTCCACCTAAAATAAATTATTAAACAATTTCAATTGCGCAAGATTCGTTCTATGGCTTCGTTGCAGTTATACGTCTCTCAACTATATAAACTTCCAACGATGTAAATTCCTACGGTCCAATTCAAAACCCCCTCTCTCGAGTGATAGATTCTAAAAAAATGTGATGATTCAACTAGTGATCAGTTAATTGAAACGCATTCAAATCAGGAATCACAAATAAACCAAACGGAAAACCAAAATATATTCAATCAATGATCAATGACATAGTTTCAAGTCAAGATTTGTCTAACTCTAGAATAATAAATTAGTTCACGAATACATTAAATAAACACATAGACATGTCTTTAATCATCATAAACATAAGGGAATAGATAATCAAACGAATATGAAGATGGACCCTTCGTCTCCGGATAGTCGCCGTCGTCTTCTCCATCGTCAAAATCTCTACCCTTCGGTGTAAGCGCCCGCCTCGAACGATCTCCTCATCTTTTCTGAATTTCCCCTCGAGTGTTTGCTCTCTCTCGCTGCTATTGGTTTCACGTCCAAATCTGCACGTTCATCTTCTGTTCTTTCTCTTCACGAACAATTCTGCGGCTCGTCTATTGTGTGAAGAATTATCCTCTCACGTTCGTGTACTCCTACGTGAATCGGTACGTCAAAATCTCTTCTCCAAGTTTCGTCCGTCTCCCTCCAGTCTCCTCTCCTGTTTACCTCTCTAAATCTGTACGTATCTTCTTTATTTTCCCTCAAAGTATCCTTCTTTTCCACTTTTCTAGTTGACCATATATTTATATTATAATATAATATAATCTTACTTTCAATCTCCAATAAAATAATATTTTCCTTCCTTATCATGTTCCCAAAAATCCTACTGACTTGGTTAGAAGATTTTATGCATAAAATCTGGTGTGCTCTATTATGATTGGTCAAAGAGTCCCAAGTTAATTCAAGATATTTCCATATCATCTCACATGCTTAAGCCGTGCACTTGTTGTCCGACTTTTATGTCTCAAATTGGGTCCTGTCGTATTTATGCACATTTGATCATCTTTTAGTCATAAAATGCTTAATTCCATAGATTCCTACAAACTATCAAAAACAACAATAAATGACGTAAGTTCTGCTCGAATACCAAAATATAAGAAAAGAGAATAAATATAAGTGCAAATATGCATTTATCAAACCCCCCAAACTTAAACTTTGCTAGTCCCGAGCAAAATAGGAATAGAAAAAACACTAATAAATAAAGAGAACACATTACTAACGCAAGATGAAATGTTATAATTGTAAATTGGCCACGAAGATCAATTGTCTAAAAATTTAAGTCAAGTATGCATATCAGTCTACCCAAGAATTCTCAAGTGTGTGTGTACTACCACTTCCATTTAACTCAACTCCAAAACAATTTTTTTTTCCACACAAATCTATAGGACTTGGCAAGGTGTAGGTTCAATTGCATTGTCATAAAAAGGAGTATAAGTTTGATAAACGATAAATAATGCATAAAATCAAAGTAATGAGATGTGCTTGTGTGAATGTCAAAATCCATATGCATTACAAGTGTTTCTCGAGCGTCCATAGGCTTACCATTTGCATCCTTCTCGACTAGTATATTAGACGAATGTGGCGGTCAATTGGTCTTAATAGGCTTGTAACGTTAGGCTTTGGCTCATGCCTTCAATAAATGATAGGATATTCAAAACAGAGAGTAAGTTAAATATAGCATAGTTGTGCACTATCATCTCATAATTCCTTCTATTGACAATTCATCATTTTTTTCACATTTTGGATTCACCCTCCTTTCTCATCCGCCTCACCATTCACCTCAATATTTTTCTCATTCTTTCAATCACTTATTTCTTCCCTCTTCAAGATTTTTTTAATGCATCCATGCTCTTTTTTCATTATTATCCCCCTTCTATTTTTCAATTAGGAACATGGGGGATATTTGAAATTTTAAAGTGCAATATTGGTCTTACTCACTTGAGGGTAGGAAACAGTGTATAAGCTTTCAACAAGGTGGTCGATGTGGGATTTTGAAATGATGCTGAATGGGGGTTATTATGTGCTTTTGCACATACCATTCGTTTTTTTTTTTATATAAGCTCAAAAGTGGTAGCTAGGGATAAAATGATGTCATTTAGTGGCTTCAAAGGCTCAAACGAGAAAAAAAAAATTTGCCTAAATCATTCATAAGCCACATATGTCTGTATTTTGCCTCAAAGGTTACTATAGTAAGTTCTAGACCTGCTCTCATTCACAAATAACTTATATGTGGTTTACCCAATTGTGCTCAAATTATATCTCAAAACCAAGGTAATATCATAACAAATTTGAATGAGATTCTGAAAAGATATTGCAACCAATTCAAATCTCATTCTTTTACTTTTAAGCTCAAATGGTCTACTAAATAAAGGCCCAAAATGTTATGAAGAATCGCCTATATCATATTTGTGTTCATTCAAATCAACATTGATTAATTAAAATGGTCATGGTCTCTAAGTGCATGAAGATGTGAGAAACTCAGAGTAAAGTGAACAAAAATTTAAAATTTTCACAAATAAGATCAATTCTTCATCATTGGCCTTCACAATTACTTCAAATCACGACTTATGACACAAAAAGAAAAAGAAAATGACAAAAAAAAACACAAAACCCAACACACATAGGAATCCAGGATACAAAACATCTTCAATGTTTAAACACCCCCCAAACTTAAAATCAGTGCATTGTCCTCAATGTACCATACAATGTATAAAATAAGGGACGTCACACCTACCTGCGACGACGATCATCAGTAATCGTCGCCCATCTCATGCTCATGGGTATGGTGAGAAGATGATGATGGAGACCTCCGCATCAATATAGACCTGCAATATAGACAAATAATGATCAATCGGCTCTGAATAAGACATCCTACTAAAAACTAAAATACTAAAAAATAATAACTAAATAAGATAAAAAGGGTATAGGACAAGCTTGGGTTGCCTCCCAAGAATCGCTTTGTTTAAAGTCTTCAGCCAGACCATGCGAAGCAACCTATCAAATAGCGGCTTCCGCCCATAGTAAGTATCATATGACACTACATATGGGTCTTGGTTGTGCATGCCCTCAAGCTTGGCGAGATAGTGGCAGTTAACGCTCGTCGCTCCAACAACGTCACTCAAAAATTGATAAGCATGGGATGGTTCATACGGTTGTTGGGTCAAAGCTTGTGGAAACTTGCTGATGAAACATCTCCAAGTACCTCACAAGAAAAACATCATAAAATTACATTAAAAATAAAATAAAATTCTAAATTAAAATCAAGACTACTTGGTAACAATATCAGTAAACAAAATTATATCAATCCCCGGCAACGGCGCAAAAAACTTGATGCGTGTAAAACGTACCGCAAGTGTGCGGTGTCAAGTGTTAGTATAGGAATTTGAAAGTACGGATGTCGAACCCACAGGGATTGAAAATTAAGTTATACCAAGTACTGTAATTAAAAATAGTCTCAACTTTATCTAGACAATCAATAGCATAATTATTAAACTAATCTACTAAAATAAAGTAAAAGATTAACAAGATGAAAATTTAAGTGGAGAAAATCAATGAGAACGGATTCTAGAGGTTCGACTTCACTTAACTATCTACTATGTCGTGTTCTTCTAATTTATTAACCACGAATCCTATGTTATTCTATTACCTCTCTCGAGTGTTAAATAGAAATAATCATTCAACAATCATCTTGATATGTCCACCTAAGATCAATTAGTTAACAATTTCAATAGCGCAAGATTCGTTCTATGGCTTCGTTGCAGTTATATGTCTCTCAACTATATAAACTTCCAAAAATTCCTACGGTCCTATTCAAAACCCCTCTCTCGAGTGATAGATTCTAAATAAATGTGACGATTCAACTAGTGATCAGTTAATTGAAACGCATTCAAATCAGAAATTACAAATAAACCAAACAAAAAACCATAATATATTCAATCTATAATCAATGACATAGTTTCAAGTCAAGATTTGTCTAACTCTAATAATAAATTAGTTCATGAAATACATTAAATAAACACATTGACATGTCTTTAATCATCATAAACATAAGGGAATAGTTAATCAAACGAATATGAAGATGGCCCTTCGTCTCCGGTAGTCGCCGTCGTCTTCTCCGTCGTCAAAATCTCTACCCTTTGGTGTAAGCGCACCGCCTCGAACGATCTCCTCCTCTTTTCTGAATTTCCCTCGGTTGTTGCTCTCTCTCACTGCTCTTGGTTTCACGTCCAAATCTGCACGTTCATCTTCTGTTCTTTCTCTTCACGACAATTCTGCGGCTCGTCTATTGTGTGAAGAATTATCCTCTCACGTTCGTGTACTCCTACGTGAATCTGTACGTCAAAATCTCTTCTCCAAGTTTCGTCCGTCTCCCTCCAGTCTCCTCTCCTGTTTACCTCTCTAAATCTGTACGTATCTTCTTTATTTTCCCTCAAAGTATCCTTCTTTTCCACTTTTCTAGTTGACCATATATGTTATATTATAATATAATATAATCTTACTTTCAATCTCCAATAAAATAATATTTTCCTTCCTTATCATGTTCCCAAAAATCCTACTGACTTGGTTAGAAGATTTTATGCATAAAATCTGGTGTGCTCTATTATGATTGGTCAAAGAGTCCCAAGTTAATTCAAGATATTTCCATATCATCTCACATGCTTAAGCCGTGCACTTGTTGTCCGACTTTTAAGTCTCAAATTGGGTCCTTGTCGTATTTATGCACATTTGATCATCTTTTAGTCATAAAATGCTTAATTTCATAGATTCCTACAAACTATCAAAAACAACAATAAATGACGTAGTTCTGCTCGAATACCAAAATATAAATATAAGAAAAGAGAATAAAATATAAGTACAAATATGCATTTATCAAACCCCCCAAACTTAAACTTTGCTAGTCCCGAGCAAAATAGGAATAGAAAAAACACTAATATATAAAAAGAACACATTACTAATGCAAGATGAAATGTTATAATTGCAAATTGGCCTCGAAGATCAATTGTCTAAAAATTTTAAGTCAAGTATGCATATCAGTCTACCCAAGAATTCTCAAGTGTGTGTGTACTACCACTTCCATTTAACTCAACTCCAAAACAAATTTTTTTTCCACACAAATCTATAGGACTTGGCAAGGTGTAGGTTCAATTGCATTGTCATAAAAAGGAGTATAAGTTTGATAAACGATAAATAATGCATAAAATCAAAGTAATGAGATGTGCTTCTGTGAATGTCAAAATCATATGCATTACAAGTGTTTCTCGAGCGTCCATAGGCTTACCATTTGCATCCTTCTCGACTAGTATATTAGACGAATGTGGCGGTCAATTGGTCTTAATAGGTTTGTAATGTTAGGCTTTGGCTCATGCCTTCAATAAAATGATAGGATATTCAAAACAAGAGAGTAAGTTAAATATATCATAGTTGTGCACTATCATCTCATAATTCCTTCTATTGACAATTCATCATTTTTTTCACATTTTGGATTCACCCTCCTTTCTCATCCGCCTCACCATTCACCTCAATATTTTTCTCATTCTTTCAATCACTTATTTATTCCCTTCTTCAAGATTTTTTAATGCATCCACGCTCTTTTTTCATTATTATCCCCCTTCTATTTTTAATTAGGAACATGGGGGATATTTGAAATTTTAAAGTGCAATATGGGTCTTACTCACTTGAGGGTAGGAAACAGTGTATAAGTTTTCAACAAGGTGGTCGATGTGGGATTTTGAAATGATGCCGAATGGGGGTTATTATGTGTTTTTGCACATACCATTCGTTTTTTTTTTTAAGCTCAAAAGTGGTAGCTAGGGATAAAATGATGTCATTTGGTGGCTTCAAAGGCTCAAACGAGAAAAAACAAAATTTGCCTAAATCATTCATAAGCCACATATGTCTGTATTTTGACTCAAAGGTTACTATAGTAAGTTCTAGACTACTCTCAATTCACAAATAACTTATATGTGGTTTACCCAATTGTGCTCAAATTATATCTCAAAACCAAGGTAATATCAGAAACAAATTTGAATGAGATTCTAAAAGATATTGCAACCAATTCAAATCTCATTCTTTTACTTTTAAGCTCAAATGGGCTACTGAATAAATGTCCAAAATGTTATGAAGAATAGCCTATATCATATTTGTGTTCATTCAAATCAACATTGATTAATTAAATGGTCATGGTCTCTAATGCATGAAGATGTGAGAAACTCTAGAGTAAAGTGAACAAAAAATTTAAATTTTCACAAATAAGATCAATTCTTCATCATTGGCCTTCACAATTACTTCAAATCACGACTTATGACACAAAAAGAAAAAGAAAATGACAAAAAAAACACAAAACCCAACACACGTAGGAATCCAGGATACAAAACATCTTCAATGTTTAAACACCGCCCAAACTTAAAATCGTGCATTGTCCTCAATGTACCATACAATGTATAAAATAAGGGACGTCACACCTACCTGCGACGACGATCATCAGTAATCGTCGCCCATCTCATGCTCATGGGTATGGTGAGAAGATGATGATGGAGACCTCCGCATCAATATAGACCTGCAATATAGACAAATAATGATCAATCGGCTCTGAATAAGACATCCTACTAAAAACTAAAATACTAAAAAACTAATAACTAAAATAAGATAAAAAGGGTATAGGACTTGGGTTGCCTCCCAAGAATCGCTTTGTTTAAAGTCTTCAGCCAGACCATGCGAAGCAACCTTCAAATAGCGGCTTCCGCCCATAGTAAGTATCATATGACACTACATATGGGTCTTGGTTGTGCATGCCCTCAAGCTTGGCGAGATAGTGGCAGTTAACGCTCGTCGCTCCAACAACGTCACTCAAAAATTGATAAGCATGGGATGGTTCATACGGTTGTTGGGCAAAGCTTGTGGAAACTTGCTGATGAAACATCTCCAAGTACCTCACAAGAAAAACATCATAAAAATTAAATTAAAAAATAAAATAAAATTCTAAATTAAAATCAAGACTACTTGGTAACAGTATCAGTAAACAAAATTATATCAATCCCCGGCAACGGCGCAAAAAACTTGATGCGTGTAAAACGTACCGCAAGTGTGCGGTGTCAAGTGTTAGTATAGGAATTTGAAAGTACGGATGTCGAACCCACAGGGATTGAAAATTAAGTTATACCAAGTACTGTAATTAAAAATAGTCTCAACTTTATCTAGACAATCAATAGCATAATTATTAAACTAATCTACTAAAATAAAGTAAAAGATTAACAAGATGAAAATTTAAGTGGAGAAAATCAATGAGAACGGATTCTAGAGGTTCGACTTCACTTAACTATCTACTATGTCGTGTTCTTCTAATTTATTAACCACGAATCCTATGTTATTCTATTACCTCTCTCGAGTGTTAAATAGAAATAATCATTCAACAATCATCTTGATATGTCCACCTAAGATCAATTAGTTAACAATTTCAATAGCGCAAGATTCGTTCTATGGCTTCGTTGCAGTTATATGTCTCTCAACTATATAAACTTCCAAAAATTCCTACGGTCCTATTCAAAACCCCTCTCTCGAGTGATAGATTCTAAATAAATGTGACGATTCAACTAGTGATCAGTTAATTGAAACGCATTCAAATCAGAAATTACAAATAAAACCAAACAAAAAACCATAATATATTCAATCTATAATCAATGACATAGTTTCAAGTCAAGATTTGTCTAACTCTAATAATAAATTAGTTCATGAATACATTAAATAAACACATTGACATGTCTTTAATCATCATAAACATAAGGGAATAGTTAATCAAACGAATATGAAGATGGCCCTTCGTCTCCGGTAGTCGCCGTCGTCTTCTCCGTCGTCAAAATCTCTACCCTTTGGTGTAAGCGCACCGCCTCGAACGATCTCCTCCTCTTTTCTGAATTTCCCTCGGTTGTTGCTCTCTCTCACTGCTCTTGGTTTCACGTCCAAATCTGCACGTTCATCTTCTGTTCTTTCTCTTCACGACAATTCTGCGGCTCGTCTATTGTGTGAAGAATTATCCTCTCACGTTCGTGTACTCCTACGTGAATCTGTACGTCAAAATCTCTTCTCCAAGTTTCGTCCGTCTCCCTCCAGTCTCCTCTCCTGTTTACCTCTCTAAATCTGTACGTATCTTCTTTATTTTCCCTCAAAGTATCCTTCTTTTCCACTTTTCTAGTTGACCATATATGTTATATTATAATATAATATAATCTTACTTTCAATCTCCAATAAAATAATATTTTCCTTCCTTATCATGTTCCCAAAAATCCTACTGACTTGGTTAGAAGATTTTATGCATAAAATCTGGTGTGCTCTATTATGATTGGTCAAAGAGTCCCAAGTTAATTCAAGATATTTCCATATCATCTCACATGCTTAAGCCGTGCACTTGTTGTCCGACTTTTAAGTCTCAAATTGGGTCCTTGTCGTATTTATGCACATTTGATCATCTTTTAGTCATAAAATGCTTAATTTCATAGATTCCTACAAACTATCAAAAACAACAATAAATGACGTAGTTCTGCTCGAATACCAAAATATAAATATAAGAAAAGAGAATAAAATATAAGTACAAATATGCATTTATCAAACCCCCCAAACTTAAACTTTGCTAGTCCCGAGCAAAATAGGAATAGAAAAAACACTAATATATAAAAAGAACACATTACTAATGCAAGATGAAATGTTATAATTGCAAATTGGCCTCGAAGATCAATTGTCTAAAAATTTTAAGTCAAGTATGCATATCAGTCTACCCAAGAATTCTCAAGTGTGTGTGTACTACCACTTCCATTTAACTCAACTCCAAAACAAATTTTTTTTCCACACAAATCTATAGGACTTGGCAAGGTGTAGGTTCAATTGCATTGTCATAAAAAGGAGTATAAGTTTGATAAACGATAAATAATGCATAAAATCAAAGTAATGAGATGTGCTTCTGTGAATGTCAAAATCATATGCATTACAAGTGTTTCTCGAGCGTCCATAGGCTTACCATTTGCATCCTTCTCGACTAGTATATTAGACGAATGTGGCGGTCAATTGGTCTTAATAGGTTTGTAATGTTAGGCTTTGGCTCATGCCTTCAATAAAATGATAGGATATTCAAAACAAGAGAGTAAGTTAAATATATCATAGTTGTGCACTATCATCTCATAATTCCTTCTATTGACAATTCATCATTTTTTTCACATTTTGGATTCACCCTCCTTTCTCATCCGCCTCACCATTCACCTCAATATTTTTCTCATTCTTTCAATCACTTATTTATTCCCTTCTTCAAGATTTTTTAATGCATCCACGCTCTTTTTTCATTATTATCCCCCTTCTATTTTTAATTAGGAACATGGGGGATATTTGAAATTTTAAAGTGCAATATGGGTCTTACTCACTTGAGGGTAGGAAACAGTGTATAAGTTTTCAACAAGGTGGTCGATGTGGGATTTTGAAATGATGCCGAATGGGGGTTATTATGTGTTTTTGCACATACCATTCGTTTTTTTTTTTAAGCTCAAAAGTGGTAGCTAGGGATAAAATGATGTCATTTGGTGGCTTCAAAGGCTCAAACGAGAAAAAACAAAATTTGCCTAAATCATTCATAAGCCACATATGTCTGTATTTTGACTCAAAGGTTACTATAGTAAGTTCTAGACTACTCTCAATTCACAAATAACTTATATGTGGTTTACCCAATTGTGCTCAAATTATATCTCAAAACCAAGGTAATATCAGAAACAAATTTGAATGAGATTCTAAAAGATATTGCAACCAATTCAAATCTCATTCTTTTACTTTTAAGCTCAAATGGGCTACTGAATAAATGTCCAAAATGTTATGAAGAATAGCCTATATCATATTTGTGTTCATTCAAATCAACATTGATTAATTAAATGGTCATGGTCTCTAATGCATGAAGATGTGAGAAACTCTAGAGTAAAGTGAACAAAAATTTTAAATTTTCACAAATAAGATCAATTCTTCATCATTGGCCTTCACAATTACTTCAAATCACGACTTATGACACAAAAAGAAAAAGAAAATGACAAAAAAAACACAAAACCCAACACACGTAGGAATCCAGGATACAAAACATCTTCAATGTTTAAACACCGCCCAAACTTAAAATCGTGCATTGTCCTCAATGTACCATACAATGTATAAAATAAGGGACGTCACACCTACCTGCGACGACGATCATCAGTAATCGTCGCCCATCTCATGCTCATGGGTATGGTGAGAAGATGATGATGGAGACCTCCGCATCAATATAGACCTGCAATATAGACAAATAATGATCAATCGGCTCTGAATAAGACATCCTACTAAAAACTAAAATACTAAAAAACTAATAACTAAAATAAGATAAAAAGGGTATAGGACTTGGGTTGCCTCCCAAGAATCGCTTTGTTTAAAGTCTTCAGCCAGACCATGCGAAGCAACCTTCAAATAGCGGCTTCCGCCCATAGTAAGTATCATATGACACTACATATGGGTCTTGGTTGTGCATGCCCTCAAGCTTGGCGAGATAGTGGCAGTTAACGCTCGTCGCTCCAACAACGTCACTCAAAAATTGATAAGCATGGGATGGTTCATACGGTTGTTGGGCAAAGCTTGTGGAAACTTGCTGATGAAACATCTCCAAGTACCTCACAAGAAAAACATCATAAAAATTAAATTAAAAAATAAAATAAAATTCTAAATTAAAATCAAGACTACTTGGTAACAGTATCAGTAAACAAAATTATATCAATCCCCGGCAACGGCGCAAAAAACTTGATGCGTGTAAAACGTACCGCAAGTGTGCGGTGTCAAGTGTTAGTATAGGAATTTGAAAGTACGGATGTCGAACCCACAGGGATTGAAAATTAAGTTATACCAAGTACTGTAATTAAAAATAGTCTCAACTTTATCTAGACAATCAATAGCATAATTATTAAACTAATCTACTAAAATAAAGTAAAAGATTAACAAGATGAAAATTTAAGTGGAGAAAATCAATGAGAACGGATTCTAGAGGTTCGACTTCACTTAACTATCTACTATGTCGTGTTCTTCTAATTTATTAACCACGAATCCTATGTTATTCTATTACCTCTCTCGAGTGTTAAATAGAAATAATCATTCAACAATCATCTTGATATGTCCACCTAAGATCAATTAGTTAACAATTTCAATAGCGCAAGATTCGTTCTATGGCTTCGTTGCAGTTATATGTCTCTCAACTATATAAACTTCCAAAAATTCCTACGGTCCTATTCAAAACCCCTCTCTCGAGTGATAGATTCTAAATAAATGTGACGATTCAACTAGTGATCAGTTAATTGAAACGCATTCAAATCAGAAATTACAAATAAAACCAAACAAAAAACCATAATATATTCAATCTATAATCAATGACATAGTTTCAAGTCAAGATTTGTCTAACTCTAATAATAAATTAGTTCATGAATACATTAAATAAACACATTGACATGTCTTTAATCATCATAAACATAAGGGAATAGTTAATCAAACGAATATGAAGATGGCCCTTCGTCTCCGGTAGTCGCCGTCGTCTTCTCCGTCGTCAAAATCTCTACCCTTTGGTGTAAGCGCACCGCCTCGAACGATCTCCTCCTCTTTTCTGAATTTCCCTCGGTTGTTGCTCTCTCTCACTGCTCTTGGTTTCACGTCCAAATCTGCACGTTCATCTTCTGTTCTTTCTCTTCACGACAATTCTGCGGCTCGTCTATTGTGTGAAGAATTATCCTCTCACGTTCGTGTACTCCTACGTGAATCTGTACGTCAAAATCTCTTCTCCAAGTTTCGTCCGTCTCCCTCCAGTCTCCTCTCCTGTTTACCTCTCTAAATCTGTACGTATCTTCTTTATTTTCCCTCAAAGTATCCTTCTTTTCCACTTTTCTAGTTGACCATATATGTTATATTATAATATAATATAATCTTACTTTCAATCTCCAATAAAATAATATTTTCCTTCCTTATCATGTTCCCAAAAATCCTACTGACTTGGTTAGAAGATTTTATGCATAAAATCTGGTGTGCTCTATTATGATTGGTCAAAGAGTCCCAAGTTAATTCAAGATATTTCCATATCATCTCACATGCTTAAGCCGTGCACTTGTTGTCCGACTTTTAAGTCTCAAATTGGGTCCTTGTCGTATTTATGCACATTTGATCATCTTTTAGTCATAAAATGCTTAATTTCATAGATTCCTACAAACTATCAAAAACAACAATAAATGACGTAGTTCTGCTCGAATACCAAAATATAAATATAAGAAAAGAGAATAAAATATAAGTACAAATATGCATTTATCAAACCCCCCAAACTTAAACTTTGCTAGTCCCGAGCAAAATAGGAATAGAAAAAACACTAATATATAAAAAGAACACATTACTAATGCAAGATGAAATGTTATAATTGCAAATTGGCCTCGAAGATCAATTGTCTAAAAATTTTAAGTCAAGTATGCATATCAGTCTACCCAAGAATTCTCAAGTGTGTGTGTACTACCACTTCCATTTAACTCAACTCCAAAACAAATTTTTTTTCCACACAAATCTATAGGACTTGGCAAGGTGTAGGTTCAATTGCATTGTCATAAAAAGGAGTATAAGTTTGATAAACGATAAATAATGCATAAAATCAAAGTAATGAGATGTGCTTCTGTGAATGTCAAAATCATATGCATTACAAGTGTTTCTCGAGCGTCCATAGGCTTACCATTTGCATCCTTCTCGACTAGTATATTAGACGAATGTGGCGGTCAATTGGTCTTAATAGGTTTGTAATGTTAGGCTTTGGCTCATGCCTTCAATAAAATGATAGGATATTCAAAACAAGAGAGTAAGTTAAATATATCATAGTTGTGCACTATCATCTCATAATTCCTTCTATTGACAATTCATCATTTTTTTCACATTTTGGATTCACCCTCCTTTCTCATCCGCCTCACCATTCACCTCAATATTTTTCTCATTCTTTCAATCACTTATTTATTCCCTTCTTCAAGATTTTTTAATGCATCCACGCTCTTTTTTCATTATTATCCCCCTTCTATTTTTAATTAGGAACATGGGGGATATTTGAAATTTTAAAGTGCAATATGGGTCTTACTCACTTGAGGGTAGGAAACAGTGTATAAGTTTTCAACAAGGTGGTCGATGTGGGATTTTGAAATGATGCCGAATGGGGGTTATTATGTGTTTTTGCACATACCATTCGTTTTTTTTTTTAAGCTCAAAAGTGGTAGCTAGGGATAAAATGATGTCATTTGGTGGCTTCAAAGGCTCAAACGAGAAAAAACAAAATTTGCCTAAATCATTCATAAGCCACATATGTCTGTATTTTGACTCAAAGGTTACTATAGTAAGTTCTAGACTACTCTCAATTCACAAATAACTTATATGTGGTTTACCCAATTGTGCTCAAATTATATCTCAAAACCAAGGTAATATCAGAAACAAATTTGAATGAGATTCTAAAAGATATTGCAACCAATTCAAATCTCATTCTTTTACTTTTAAGCTCAAATGGGCTACTGAATAAATGTCCAAAATGTTATGAAGAATAGCCTATATCATATTTGTGTTCATTCAAATCAACATTGATTAATTAAATGGTCATGGTCTCTAATGCATGAAGATGTGAGAAACTCTAGAGTAAAGTGAACAAAAATTTTAAATTTTCACAAATAAGATCAATTCTTCATCATTGGCCTTCACAATTACTTCAAATCACGACTTATGACACAAAAAGAAAAAGAAAATGACAAAAAAAAACACAAAACCCAACACACGTAGGAATCCAGGATACAAAACATCTTCAATGTTTAAACACCGCCCAAACTTAAAATCGTGCATTGTCCTCAATGTACCATACAATGTATAAAATAAGGGACGTCACACCTACCTGCGACGACGATCATCAGTAATCGTCGCCCATCTCATGCTCATGGGTATGGTGAGAAGATGATGATGGAGACCTCCGCATCAATATAGACCTGCAATATAGACAAATAATGATCAATCGGCTCTGAATAAGACATCCTACTAAAAACTAAAATACTAAAAAACTAATAACTAAAATAAGATAAAAAGGGTATAGGACTTGGGTTGCCTCCCAAGAATCGCTTTGTTTAAAGTCTTCAGCCAGACCATGCGAAGCAACCTTCAAATAGCGGCTTCCGCCCATAGTAAGTATCATATGACACTACATATGGGTCTTGGTTGTGCATGCCCTCAAGCTTGGCGAGATAGTGGCAGTTAACGCTCGTCGCTCCAACAACGTCACTCAAAAATTGATAAGCATGGGATGGTTCATACGGTTGTTGGGCAAAGCTTGTGGAAACTTGCTGATGAAACATCTCCAAGTACCTCACAAGAAAAACATCATAAAAATTAAATTAAAAAATAAAATAAAATTCTAAATTAAAATCAAGACTACTTGGTAACAGTATCAGTAAACAAAATTATATCAATCCCCGGCAACGGCGCAAAAAACTTGATGCGTGTAAAACGTACCGCAAGTGTGCGGTGTCAAGTGTTAGTATAGGAATTTGAAAGTACGGATGTCGAACCCACAGGGATTGAAAATTAAGTTATACCAAGTACTGTAATTAAAAATAGTCTCAACTTTATCTAGACAAATCAATAGCATAATTATTAAACTAATCTACTAAAATAAAGTAAAAGATTAACAAGATGAAAATTTAAGTGGAGAAAATCAATGAGAACGGATTCTAGAGGTTCGACTTCACTTAACTATCTACTATGTCGTGTTCTTCTAATTTATTAACCACGAATCCTATGTTATTCTATTACCTCTCTCGAGTGTTAAATAGAAATAATCATTAAACAATCATCTTGATATGTCCACCTAAGATGCAATTAGTTAACAATTTCAATAGCCGCAAGATTCGTTCTATGGCTTCGTTGCAGTTATATGTCTCTCAACTATATAAACTTCCAAAAATTCCTACGGTCCCTATTCAAAACCCCTCTCTCGAGTGATAGATTTCTAAATAAATGTGACGATTCAACTAGTGATCAGTTAATTGAAACGCATTCAAATCAGAAATTACAAATAAACCAAACAAAAACATAATATATTCAATCTATAATCAATGACATAGTTTCAAGTCAAGATTTGTCTAACTCTAATAATAAATTAGTTCATGAATACATTAAATAAACACATTGACATGTCTTTAATCATCATAAACTAAGGGAATAGTTAATCAAACGAATATGAAGATGGCCCTTCGTCTCCGGTAGTCGCCGTCGTCTTCTCCGTCGTCAAAATCTCTACCCTTTGGTGTAAGCGCACCGCCTCGAACGATCTCCTCCTCTTTTCTGAATTTCCCTCGGTTGTTGCTCTCTCTCACTGCTCTTGGTTCACGTCCAAATCTGCACGTTCATCTTCTGTTCTTTCTCTTCACGACAATTCTGCGGCTCGTCTATTGTGGTGAAGAATTATCCTCTCACGTTCGTGTACTCCTACGTGAATCTGTACGTCAAAATCTCTTCTCCAAGTTTCGTCCGTCTCCCTCCAGTCTCCTCTCCTGTTTACCTCTCTAAATCTGTACGTATCTTCTTTATTTTCCCTCAAAGTATCCTTCTTTTCCACTTTTCTAGTTGACCATATATGTTATATTATAATATATATAATCTTACTTTCAATCTCCAATAAAATAATATTTTCCTTCCTTATCATGTTCCCAAAATCCTACTGACTTGGTTAGAAGATTTTATGCATAAATCTGGTGTGCTCTATTATGATTGGTCAAAAGTAAAATCTGGTGTGCTCTATTATGATTGGTCAAAGAGTCACAAGTTAATTCAAGATATTTCCATATCAATCTCACATGCTTGTGCCGTGCACTTCCTGTCCGACTTTTAAGTCTCAAATTGGGTTATTGCCGTATTTATGCACGTTTGATCATTTTTTAGTCATAAAATGCTTAATTTCTTGGATTTTTATAAATAACAAAACAACAACAAACGACGTAATTCTGCTCGAATATCAAAATAAACGTATAAGAAAATAGAATAAAATATAAGTTCAATTACGCACTTATCATATGTTCCAAGGTAATTCGAGTTTGTATGTCTTGTGTTATTCCTAATCCATCACTAGGGCGAACAGGAAAGGACTCAAAGCGCAGACCTTGATGCAATCCAATAGTGATCTGAGAACTCACTTGTCACCCCACTGCACATTCTCACATTGTATGTTACATTCCTCGTACATGTTTCTTGATTAAATTGACATACTTGATGTGAACTTTTTTCTTCATCAAAGCCCACCATAATATCTCCCTTGGTACTTTATCGTAGGGCTTCTCCAAGTCTATAAGATCATATGAAGATCTTTACTCCTCTCACGATAGCGCTCGACAAGTTGACGAAGTAAATGAACAGCTTCAGTGGTTGACCGTCCTGGCATGAACCCAAATTGGTTCTCCGATATCTTAGCCTCCATCCTTAAACACATTCAATTATCATCTCCCAAAGCTTCATTGTGTGACACATGAGTTCTATACCACGATAGTTGGTGCAACTCTGAATGTCACCCTTATTCTTATAGATAGGGATGAGAGTACTATTTCTCCATTCATTTGAAATTTTGTTACTCCTCCAAATCTTGTTAAATAGATCTGCTAGCTACTTTATCCCCGTCGGTCCTAAACATCCCCATACTTCAAAAGAGATTCCATCAGGAGTAACTGCTCTTCGTGCTTTCATTTTGTTCAAAGCTTCTTTAACCTCAAATTCTCTAATTCTTCGAGTAAACTCACGGTTTACATCATGTTGATGGATGTTAAGATCACCTAAATCTTGGCTAAAGCCACCGTTGAACAAGCTGTTAAAATAATTCTTCCATCTTGTTTTGATGTCTTCATCTCGAACCAAGACTTTATGGTTCTCATCTTTTATTCATTTCGCTGCACATAAGTCTCTTGTCTTCCTCTCCCTCCTCTCGGGCAATCCTGTAGAAAATCTTTTTCTGCCTCCTTGGTATCCAATTTATCGTACACTTCTTTTGTAGACTTTAGCTCTAGCATCTCGAACCGCTGTCTTCGCTTCTTTTTTTGGCAAGCTTATATCTTTCGAAGGTGGCCCCATTGTTCTTCTTCAGCTCTCTGTAAGCGTCCCTCTTGATTTGGATAGCCTTCTTTACGTCTTCATTCCAC